>JAUZND010000510.1:0-35317 GCA_034780555.1 Coelogynopora nodosa | reverse complement strand
TCAAAAAATATGTGTAAATATATGCTGCCTTAGATTCATTCAAATAAACGTTGCATTTTTATGATAATCTATAAAAAAAAATTTTTTTTTAATTTTTGGTGCTTATTCTTAATATTTTGGCGCCCATTGTAAATGTTAAATACATTTGTACAGGTGTACTTGAGAATAATTTATTATCCCATACAAGCTCGTTAAACTACAAGTTGTATTACATTAGTGTTATTAACAACAGAGTAGCGAAGTTAAAAATCTTTTGTAACACGGCCAAGAGGGGAATAAAATCTGCATACATCTTTAATTCGGCATATTTTTTAGAAATTTTAAGAAATTTTTACACATTGCCCACATGGAAATTTTCATATTTTTACCATTATTTAAAATAAATTGGTCATTTGGTTTAACATAATTATCGTTGTTCTTTTAATTAAACACTTTTTTCCACAATATCTGATGATAAATATTAGGGTATTTAGCCAAACAATGTTGACAAAATATGTGTATAATATTTGTGATAAATATATGTATGTATGTACATTATTTATTATATATTATAATTATTCAGTACCTGTTATTATACTATGCCGATATTGGATATGTATATGTACCTTGGATTTTAAAATGTGTATGCATTTTAAATATATTTTACAGGATTTAACATAGACTTTAATTTTTTCGATTTATTAATGAATTTTTATATAGGCCTAAAAATATTTCAAAATAAGGTATGTAATTGTTTTTTTTAATTAAAGAAAAAACTCGAAAAACTTCTATTATGACTAAAAATATGTTCAACAATTGAGTCCATTTATATTGATAATAATTTTTAAAAATTTAATGGATCACTTAAAGTTATAAATTATTAACTTTTAATTTGACATTTTCTAAAATTCAAACTATCTTGGCAGAAACTTCAATTTTTGTTTTGTTTACAAATGTGGTAATATGGGTCAATGTTATATTCTGAAAAAAAGAATAGTCTTATTACTGCAGTGAAATTAATAATAGTTTGTATTAGGTATTAACACTTTTCTCCAATAAAGATCAAGATTGCCATATCTCCATATTGACTAGCTACACTGATTACTAACTAACTAAACACAATATTTGTTAACTACAAATTAAAGTTACTAATGAAATAGAGTAGTAAAATAACTATATTAAAAAAAGATTAAAAAAAGGTTATCAAGCTAAATTAGATCTTTGAAATGATTTCGTTTAAGTGGAAATTAAATTAAATGAAGTTGGTTATTAATTGCCTGTTTTATTATTAAACTTGACATTGAATAGTGGGATAGTATAGTATATACATTTCAGTACAGCAATTAATTTAAGAAAAATAAGGATGAAAACGATTGATAAACTCCAAATTATATGTATTAAAAATTAATTTCCGACATTCCGTCATAATTTTATTACAACTTATTGCAACATAATGTTAGAAATTAATAAAATGTATTATATATAATTTTGAATTATTAATCGTTCATTCATATTTTCATATTCACATTAAATATAAACAATTAAATAAAGAAATTCAGTTCTGGTAATTTTAAAATAAAATGCAGCTCACAATAATTATGAGTACACATACCTATATATCATAGCTATAGTTTTTTTCACGGAAGATAACACAATAAATTAATTGTTTTCATGATTGTTGTCATAGCAGTTAAGTTAAAATAAAATATTTATAATTAGTATCATTCATTTATATTAATATCAGTCCATACCAAAGGCCTACTATACAAATATATATAACTTATATTATTATATTGTATATTAAGTATATTAGAAAGTGTTGATTGGCGTAATATTTCTGATCGACGTAGTCGTAAATATCACACTAAAAGCTAAACAACATTCTGCTTCTTTTTTTACTAATTGTTGTTTTCAATCTTTTTGTATTGATCCTATAATGACAATTATTAGATTGACTTTATTATTAACACTTTTCATGATTATCTTAAATTATATGAATTAATTATCCATTACATAACACTTATTAGTTGAAAATATACATATATATCGCATATTTCTATAACAAAACTATCTTCTTTTTAATTTTTTTAGATGTAGAGTTCTACTGTGTTTCTACTCAATTTAATGTCTCACTTACCGCATTTTCCCATGCAGAGGTGCACACAATTATGTTGCATAAAACGACGACCAAAAGTGAAAACATCAGAATAGATGTTCTCAGAATCTGCATAACTATTTTTGTCGTATTATTTAAAACATGCACTGCACTCATAAGTTTTATGTTACAATTTTTATAGCTTCGTTCAAACTGAGGTTTTTTCATTTGACAGATGTTAATGTGCTTCTTATCCAATAAAAAATTGTAGAATCATTTTCCGACTATTTTTTACATTATATTTTGTTTCTCCGCAATTAAACTTTAATTTATAAATAAAATTTGTCTTAAATATATGTACATCAACATTTGTCAACATGTTATTCATTTTTAATAAACATGCTTATATACCGTAATACTGTATTTAAAGAATGTCGAATATTTATTTTCAATTATAATAAGATAATAGATTAATTTAATTTTTTGAAAATACTTTTATTATCGATAGGATGAATCTTATTTATATATAATAATCTTTCTAACAATACAAAATATTAACTTTAATTTAATTTCCTAATGTTCTACGTGTTCGCTTTTATGGATGGATAATGATGTTACTAATTGTATTTTGTTAATTAAATTTTTATATAAATATCAGGATGATTGTTATAGTTATAAGCATGCCAAATGTATTCATAATTTTTTTTTTTTAGTCTGTACTATTTAAATGATTAAAACATATTAATTTTGTTAAGGTTTTGCAAATTATTATTTTATTTTTCATTTATAAGTAATGTATTAGCGGTCTGTCCGTTTATACGCTTATTATATGGTATTAAATAGTTATTTCTATATCTGAATATAACCGATAAAACGTTTTTACAATATTCATATAATCAGGCAATCTTAAAGAATATAATTTACAAAGCAATGGAAACATCATAGATATTTAAAATCTATGATTGACAAATTATAATGATAGTAATCTACATAGTAGCGAATAATACAAAAATGGTCCAAAGATATATTGGGAGAACGTTGTCTATGATCATGATTATTGAATTAATATTTATCTTTGTAATATTCCTATTCATCTTCTGCTTTAAGATTTAAAATTGTTGAATATATAAAATTGGTATCTACTTAGTAACAGTTAATAATACGTTGAATTTTTTTAATAAAAATTCATTTTCTAATTAATTTTAATTCGAATTTATAAACAAATAATTCAAATTTATAATTTATAATTTATACTGTTTTAATTATGAAATATATTAACCGTGAATTTACTACAAAAATATATAGGCTTAATAATAATTGATACTAATTATTTTCTTTTAATAAGGATGGAATACAAATATCTTTAATTATAAATAAATAGATAAATAAATAAATGACTCAATTATTTAATTGTTATTGTTCTCCATTTGTATTATAATGCAAAACATACATATTATACAT
The DNA here is from genome assembly GCA_034780555.1 of Coelogynopora nodosa. NCBI lineage: Eukaryota > Metazoa > Platyhelminthes > Proseriata > Coelogynoporidae > Coelogynopora > Coelogynopora nodosa. The sequence continues at coordinate 31,782 of JAUZND010000510.1, read as the reverse complement.
ACTAGACTACAGATATGCGTATATATGAAATATAAGTTCCCTAAATTATATTAAAATTTTCCATATTATAAAATAATGTATATAATTCTATAAAATCAGTAATGGATTTAATTTTATGTATACACAACTATTTTGTTTCAATTTATCAATTTACTAACTTGTTTTCTTAATAATAGGATTCTGTAGCAAATTCCGAAAATAACCAAAGCATACATGGAATAAATATTTAATTGTAAACTTTCTGAGTATTACTCAATTTCAAATTAGTAAATTGCATTTTTTCTATTTATTAGTGATATAATAGTTTTAAATTGGAAGCAGTATTATTATATATTTAAATATTTTATAGAATTTCTAAAACATAAAACAATCTTTCACACACATTCTTATTTCATCAAAATTTACAAATAGGAATATTTACCAAATAATAGCACGGCTAAACTAGCAACATTATATATATATAACAAAATTAATGCAGACATGTAAAAGCAAAACACAAAAGTTAAAATAAAATTATCCAGTAAACAGAAAACAGAAAACGGCGTCCGGCAGATCCACCAAAAGAACTGTTGAGGTGGAATTGTCGTCATGTCATGCTTGAAAATATCCACGAAGAAACAAAATCAATAGCATATTATGTTATAATTAATCTAATTTCGCCATGGACTATTTGGACGTCGTTTTGAGTAATATGCAACTATACTTTTCAACATACTTTATAGAAAAACATTACACTGTCTGTCCTTGTAATAAATAATTGTTGCAACAAAATATTTTGTAAAGTAGTTATTGTGTAAATCGTAGATTATACTGAACAAGGCTGGACTCTCAATTGGTTTTGTTGCCGCCTTGTAGTACACCTTGTGAAACGACTTGTAAACCGTCTTGGGATATTTCTTTTGATTTTAATTATTCTAGGGTCCACACCTAAAAAGAAAGGTTCAAAAATTATTTTTAAATAAGTAAATATAATTATACACATTAAATTGAATTTTGTGATTTTTTTTTTTATTTACGTTGTACAGATTTTGAAATATACTTATATATATATTTTTTAAAAAATAAAAAATTTAGAAACTTTTATGTATATATGTAGCTGTTGATAAAAAGATATTTCGGTAACAGCTGCGTAAGATAGACGAAGTAATTTTCAAACGAAGAAGAGAGTTATTATGGGAAATCACTTCTTATTAATAATTAAACTATACAAGGAAATCTTTTGTGTTATTAAAGGTATATCAATGCAATGGCTTGATTAAATATTTCGTACAAAAAATACGTATAATAATAATATTTCGTAAATTTTTAAAGGAAATATTTGTTTACTTCAACTTTATATGCTTATTATATAATGTTAACGCCCTTTATCAAATGCTTTTTTAGAGTTTATCATCAGTAGACATCCACGTACAGTAAGGCCTTCGACACTTTCAAGCATCTCGTACGCAATACTTGCGTAAGCCGGTTTGTGCAAACAATGTGTTGTGCTCTTCAAGCCGTCTGTCCAAGCCTAAATTTGGTTAGTACAAAATTTCAGAATTTCGCTAAAATTCAAAATACTGATTGCGCAACCTGATTGTGCTAGAAAACTGGAGAGTGTGTATACGATTCAGGTAATTTACAAAAACGTTTAAGAACATGTCAAGAATAGCGCAGGCACTTCGTACGAGATGTTTGAGAATGTGTACGCAAAAAGTTTGTACAAACTATTTGCGCAAAATTGGTTCGTGCAAACTGGCTCGGACGAAATGCTTTAGAGCATAGGCGCTTTAGTTGGACAGATTTCATTTTCTGCGAGCTTGTGAAAATTGTGAATTGTTTCCAAATTATACCTATATAATCCAAAAAATAATGTCTTACAATGTTTTAAGTATTATTCTAATTAACTAATAAAGCAATAATTATAATTTTTACATGATGTGTACAAATTTTATAAATTTCGATTTAAATTTAACAATTAATTTAACTATAGATTTAAATTATTAATTAATTTAGAATGATAAATATAACACATTAAACGAAACCATTATCTTAGAACTTAAGTATTTAATTCGGTTAGAACAAGGTATACGTGAACATACAATGAAAATTAAAAATGCGTTTTCAGAGTTATCAAGAATTTATTTTAATAAGCGACATTTTTTTTACATATAATTTTTAAAAAGTAGTTTGTAAGAATTAAAATTGCAATAAAATAATTAAATGTACCTTTAACTATACCTAAACTTGTAAAATTAACCAATGTAAACAATAAACAATAAGAATATATTTCAATGAAAGTTAAGTAAAATGTTGTCTTTTATATAGTTATGGTGGTTGCAATTGCGGAGAATAAAGTATTTATTTATAAATTTCTTACTAAACCTCTCGAAAACCATCCATCGAAAAGAACTGTAAAAATGGGTAACATTTTAATGTATGATATATTCTTTTACAAGTTATGAATTTATAAATTTATCAAATTTTATATTTATAAAATTACCCACTTCATGTATAAAGTCTTTTCGTGTAGTTCGAAAAATCGAATTTCATTGTCCGTACGCTGTTACCTCTTTGTCGACCATCCCAAACAATATGGTGAATCAGTACATAAATTCGTAATTCCATATCAGTCAATTTCATGCTTTGTTGCAATCCAGTCTTCAGTACGAAAAACTAGGGTGCCTGATGAGAGCTGAATAACTCGAAACCGGTAGTGCTCTGTCTCTCCACTGTTTGTACAGGTTCTGCGCTAAGGCTTACTTATCACACATGTTTAGTCAATTCCAAAGTTGTGCTACCTAACATTGGCAAATTTGTCTTATTAGTTTTTCTTCCTTGTTTCGGGTCTCTTCGATTTCATCAAAACATAACCACAAACAGTACTCGCAGGATATCTGGTAATAAACTGTTTCATAAAGGAATGATACATTTAAGTATTCTTTTTATCCAACTTGCTTATAAGAGAGCTTTAATGGTTGTATAACAATTACAGTACCACGTTGACTTGAAGGTCAACAAAGCAACAAATAGGTTTTATTACAGAAATATTATGGACAAAGTAACTCGGTTCGATTTTTTAAAGTAATATCAAGTTGAATTTGATATCGACATAATAAAAAGCTATTATTGATCAATATTAAATTAATAAATCGCAATTTTTATCGTATTTTTATTTGAGTAGTAATAAGAATAAAACCATGTAATATAAAATATTTACAATAATGAAATAAGAAGTAAAATTATGCAATAAAATGTCTTTTTATCATTTTATAATTCTTAATAATATTGTACGCAGTGCATACTATCGACAATTGTTTTTACTATTTATCATTGTTAGTAATCTTCCTAAATTTGCAGAAAATGTAAAACAGTACTCTATTTTACTAAATTTAGCGTAAATTTATATATTAATATATACACAGTGCTATATTATATTTTTAATATAAGTAAATCTTTTTATTAATATTTCAATGTATTATATATCACATTTTCATGCATCGCATTTCAAAATATTTATTTATTAACTTTAAACTCTTTAAAAAAATATCATTAAATCAATTGTACGAAGTATGTATCATTATATTTTATATCTTTGGTCTCTTCATAATTTACATTGTAATAGAATTTCATCAGGCATTAAAATTTTGTTCTTAAAAGTTGTTTAAATATTGTTTTTGGGTTCCTTCAAATTGAATGATATATATATATATATATATACATACACTATTTTAATATTTGGTAAATATATACAGTAATTATTTAAATAAAATTTGACATAAATATAATTGATCTATACATTCTAATGTTAATTAAATATTTTCAAATTTATTGTGCTTTCTATTTTAAATCTTACTTGTAGGCTATTTTTGTCTTATACATTGTTAAAACTAATATTGAAAGAAATGTTGTCTGATTGAGTGAATACAATTTGTATTGAACAGGTTATTCAAAGTAAAGCACATTTTTCTTGTATGTATTAACAATTGTCCCATTAATTAACATATAAAAAAACATTTTGATGTGAAAGATGAACAATAATTTTAATGTACTATACATTGTATACAATAAACAATTTGCATGATTTAATTAGTTTCGAAAAATCCTTTTCTTAATATGTTGAAATTAGTATTTTATTATAAAATAAAGCTTACCCAAATCCATCGTTAAATGAAAACCTCTACTTAAATAAATCAAAGTAGATGATAAAGATATTCTCTAAATTCCTATTGTATTGATATATATATATAAATATTGTTGGCGTCAAGACTTAATTAAATCAATTCGTATGAATAATAATGATGTATCTAAATTAAGTATTATATTACTTCTGATAGAGTTAATACATAAAATTTGTCTGATAACTACGCTAAGTAAAATTATGCTAATTGAGTGAAACGTTCAGAATATATAGGCATAACATTTGTCCCTTTGTGTATTAAACATATAAGCCATTAGTACACGTATCACTTACAAAATTTGAATAATTTATGGAATAGTTTTCACCCACTGTCATTTTAATATCTGCAGAATTTCAAGCGGAAAATGTTTTATTCAAAAGTTTTATAAATAATTCATATCCTAATAAGTATACTATATTTATTTTAACATTATGATCGGCCTACTATATAATACGTTCAAGGGAGCCTCAAACTCAACAGCTCATCTGTTATAAGTTATTATTGAATAAAATATAATTGTCACATCAATTAATATTTTAGACAAAACTTCGATTAATATCATAATTAAGGGATTATTGATAAAGCAAATTTATCTAATTATGTACTTCACAAAATAACATCAACTTGTACTCTTTATAAATAGATTTAAGCATGTATATATATACAGTATTTACCACATTCATATAATTTATTATAATATGCGACAAATAAGTCATACCATAATAATATGTCTTGAATTAAACTAGAAAATAAGTAAAACTCATTGTATTTCGTGTTTTAATATGGCAAGCATACTCACAAAATTCCACTGGTTTTATTTCACACATAATAATATTTGTTAAATACAAAAAATAAGTTAGCACACAAAAGTAAATATGGAGCACAAGTTATGCAAATAAAGTTTTTGTGCAGCAATTTTCTAATTATTAGTTTTCAGTTACCTCTAATTCGTCGCTATTTTGCATAACTGACACTGAGATAATTGACACTTTTCTGTAAAGTGATTTATAAAATATTGTTTAAAAGTTATTGTTGCTCGAAAATGATTAGTATTTTTAATTAATTAGTAATTAAAAATTTCATTCTTTTCATGTATACATTTTTTTAAATATTTTTTGATAAAAACACAAAAAATCGCACAACCGAAAAGTAACTAAAATGAGATATATCAGTTATGCAAAATAGCAGAAAGCATTTACCTAGAATAACTATTGTAATTATTTGTAAATATCTATTTCAATAATTTCCATTTATAAAAAAAACCTCATCGCAAAGAAGTATTTCGTATCATACGCAATTATAACATTCATTTGGAATAATAATACAAAATTGCAATCTAATAATTGTGTTAATTTATATCAGTCAAATGTTATACAATATAATAATATAAAAATATACAACAAATATGCAATCTAGTAAATGTAAATATTAATTAGCACATACGCTATATGAAATCTATAAATAATGGAAAAAATGACGTAAAATAGAATAACAATTTATTTTTGTAGACCGCTTTCAACCTTTATAGAATAAAAACGATTTCATGAATAATTTTAAACAATTTTGAAATTTATAAATATTAAGGATGCAAATATGTTATATGTAAAATAATTAAATGATGGTAGTTAATAATATTGACAAATCAAATAACTAATATTAATCTATAATATAGTGTTAAATAGTCAATAAAAGATGTAATAATCAAATTGCAATGTAGAAATATTTTACAAAATAATTGTGTTTTTATTCATTCCCGTTGGATCTAAGGTCTGCAATCGGGCCATATATATGAATTTTTATAAAATAGTCGGTCATTAACATTCCAGTTTTTATTAGTATTAAGAAAGGTAATTTTATATTCAGCATGGTAGCTTCTTTTAAAATGATCACAGTTTCTATAGTTTTGTTTATTCTTAATTTGCTTTGTCTAATATCACTATGGTGGCCCGCTAATCTATCTGCCATTGATCTCCCAGTTTGTCCTATATTAACTTCTTTGCAATCGTTGGCTGTAATTGCGTAAATGCAGTTTTTTGTACTACAATTGCCTCCATATTTCATAAATATTTACTAATTATTAAATAAATAAATATTTCACAAGCTTTACATATTTGCCACATTTATGAATTGCTATTAGGGGGTTATTTGTTTGATTTATTGTATAAATTAAATTGAGTATGTATGAGTTTTGATCAAAAATGTTTTAACTTGTTTAAATACTACTATTAGTGTCTTTGGATATATATATTTAGCTTACGTATTTTCAATAAAATTGTAATAGTTGTTACTTATAATATTTGATAAAGATGAAAATTTAGGATGATAATATATGTGAGTGCGCCAGGAATTATTTGTGTTATTATTTTTATATTATGTTATTATATTTTAGATATGTAATTGTATGCGTGAATAAAATTTTATTCAAATACTTTTCATAAAAATTAACTGGCGAAAGATAACATTAGAATGAACGATTATAACAGAATGGAAGATTAAATTGTGCATTTATTATCATCTTTTATGTATATTTTAATTTTAAAATATGTTCAGCTATTATTTTGCAGTACTTAATGTTTAAATCAGTTGCATTGAAATTAATTTTCATTTCGTAAACATATGTTATTTTTTTATTTCTTTTTTTATGAATGCCTTATCGCCTTAACAATTATGATTATAATCAGGATAATTGTAATCATAAATTGGATAAGTTAAGTTTCAAATTTATGTATTGGTGCCCAGACTATATGAAAATAACAGAATAATAGCTTTGATCTCTCTGTCATATTTTAGCAAGATTTTCCTAATGCATAGTTTAGCTTATGGTTAATTCCATTTGTTACGCTAGTTTCAGTTTACGCATTTTCATAAATGTTTTTGGTTATAAATGGCGAATGCAGCAATAGTTTTGAACCTTTTTTTTACTAATATTATCTATGAAAGTATTAGATAATATTATTCAAAATTCAGCATTATTCGTTCTTCAAATATTTTCTGATATTAAATTACATTATTTGTAATGCTCGTTTCAAAATAATACATTCAATTTTTAATAACAAATAAAAAGGCTAATTAAATAAAGTCTTTCAAACCATTTCACCCTACTTTAACTAAATATATATTTTCAAGTACGATCATAACTACTATACAGAAATTAAACTGGTACACATCAGTCGTTTTTTACTTCGATAAATTATATATTATTTTTGTTTGTTAAGCTCGTTTCGTTATGCTCGTTTCAAGAATTATTTCCCTAGTTATTGATAATTGTTTTCTACACCTTTATTATTTGAAATAATGATACCATGATATAATAAATACAATGCCATTGTAGAAAAACAGGATACATTTTCAATACACAGAATTTGAATGCATACGAACAATTCAAGAAACAAAAATACTGAGAAAATTTGTGGCAGTTAATTAAAATCCGGAAAACAATATTGTCCACGGGAGCCAACAACAACTGGATATTCAATCACCCGCATGACACGTTCTGCAGGATACAGAGTAATGTCATCACATTTTGGCCAACGCATCACCTTCACTCAATACTCTTTGGGTGGCCCAGCACTATTCTAAACTACTTCAACCTGGAAAGGTGTCCCCATCATATGTGGCTTACACCCATTCACCAATACAAGTTATATTGCTTTTCTCACTGACCAAATCCATACTTGGTGAAATGAAGTGGTTATTTCCACCACTGAGGAATTAACTGAGAAATTAGAAATGAGGTATAAACACCAGTAAACAACTAGTCATGGTCGTAACTAATGCTCGAGACATGGGGGCACCATAAAAAATATGTTCCATATCCAGCAGAACATGAACATTTTTAAATTGAAGCAAAACATGAGAGGGCCTGGGCGTAGTGAAGCGAAGAGTGAGAAACTTATCTTGTGCTCTGGGAACTCTTGTAGAAAGACTGCATGTGTTTCTTTCAACAAGGTAACAATCTTGGTGTGGCGTCAATATTGCGGCGTCGTGGCAATCTTGGTAGGACAGCTTCCACAGCTGACATGGAGCGACTGACTGCTGGAGCTGCTGCATGTTCATTAGAATATTATACTATAACGGAAGAATCCGGGACAATGGCTTGTATTTTTCTAAGACGTTCCTTTGTTAACTGTCTTGCGCCTTTAGAATCGCTTAAATAAAATATTGAAAAATTGAGTTTTATATTGTAATAGACGGGCTGTAATTCCTTAATTGTTAGGTATTAAAAAAATTAATAACTGAACATATAACCTTAATAATATTATGGAATCTTAAGATTATTTCAAATAATTCATAAGTGATTATTTCCTTTATCTTGAATAATTTTAATTTTTAATTTATGTCTCAAATATATGGAATTGACCATATTTGAGCAACAGTCATAACCATGAAATCTGGGTTGCCCTTTATGAATTGTCATAAGGAAATCTCAAATACCTGGATCCTTAAATACCTAATAAATGGATTCAGTGTCTTATTATAAACAACATTTATTTGATGTTGCAAAGATTAGAGGGCACAGGGATATTGATGGATAATTTTGTGGGGAGAACAATTAGTACACAAAACATATTCTAAATCATTTTGAAAATAGGCTATTATAATTGTATTTAAAAATGATAAATAATTTAAAATTGATTTTTGCTTTAATTTCTAATTTTTCATCACGTTTTAATCCAAAAGTTGATCAGAATGTTATTCATTAGTGTAGCCACATGAAGTTTCACTCTATAAGAACAATCAGAGTGGCTTAGCTGTAAAAATCAACATCAAAAAAATAGTACTATACAAAATGTGAACAATCCGAAGTTGATGGTAATACGTTTTGAAATATTGTAATTAATTAAATGAGCTATAATATTATAAATCAATTAGCTGAACATTGATAGTAAATGTTAATACTCCAAAAAAATATTAATGCAAATGTCATTAATTATACTGTTGAAAACTAAATGAAATAAGTAGCCTATTAGAAAATATTGGAATAAAAGAATATTACATATTGCATTCGCTTTGGCATAAGGGTATAATTAAGTACGAGAATCTATAATGGGTAGGTATATCATATGCAAGAAAATGTTATTCGAGATAAAATCGATCGGAACTTATAGCTTGTAACCATGCATGTATAATGATATCATAAATAATATCGATTCAATAACTAAATACTCCTTTCTTTACCAAAGGTTCTCCTGCGGTAATATTTTAAAATATTGGACACTGGGATGTATGATATAGTTAACATTTATAAATTGACACAGACGCCAAAGAGGATAACAAAATATATAGTGTATGTTGAAATTTATGATTAAGGAGTTATTTTAGGTGACTAATAGCGTTAACTTTATTATATATATATATTTACGTTGTTGAAAGATAAAATACTTTCAATTGAGTTATAAGGTTTAAATTCGGCAAATATGCTTACATATATTTCCTGCAAACAATATATAAAACGATAAGCGTCAGAATAAGGAACTACAAATATATGCAGGAATGATTTTTAAAATTATTGAAAATCTGGTATGTTTTTTTATTAAGGACTACTGTGACATCAATTAGAATGGTCTGTATCATATGATTATATATTTTTAAATTATAAATTAAATTATTTTAAAATTATATATTTATTTATTAAAGTTAAATATTAATTTTAAATTATTATTAAATTTATTTTTGTGAAATTTAATTAAAAAATGTTATGTGTCAATTTTGCACACTTTGCAATAATTATTATTTCTTCTTGTATTGCTATACTACCGAAAAAATACATATAAAGAACAAATCATCTGCTGTGGGATCTAAAATAAAATTACATAATGAATATTGTAATCTCAAAAACATTTGCAGCATTTTGGAATATAAGGGGTTATCATTAACCAGATATTATCTGATACTATATAATATTACTCTGAATAAACGATGCTTATAACATTTCACTGATGGTTACACCAAAATATTTTTATTTCAGACCTTTGGAATTTTTGGTATAAAGAATGACAAACAATTAAATTATTAATAAATGAATAAACAACTACTCAATTACAAATATATGATTGCATGCACGCATAGATGAATACATTTGTTTGCGGCCAATCATACATGAGGAATAATATGTGAGTATTTTAAAGTAATTGGGGTTCTAATAAAAAAACAGTGCTTGTCCATCTTGTCGTTCTATCTAAAGTCAAACTTTTAGAAAGCATTCTGGACCAAGCAATATGTCTCTAATTATATGACAAACCATAATTTTGATACACATTTTTTGGAACAATTTTGGCTATGTTACTGCTAGCTAAAATTCTTCTTCACTTATGGCGAGCGTTACGCTCAAAAACATTGTTCAAATCTGGCTTAGTTCAGTCTGACAGACTTCGCTAGGTGCAATTTTTGATTGGAGAGTATAAATATATAAATGGACGAATATCATACAATATATTACGTAAATTAGAATTTTCATAATTAAATCATAGCAAATTCATTAACCGTTAACAAGCGTAATAAAAACCCGATGATTAAAAATTTTAAGATAATTGAAGTTATAAGGTTTAAATCAGAGATAACATGAGAACGAATAATTTGATAAATATTTATGTGAAAAACATACTTTTATATTTCTATCTCGTTTTTACGTATCAAAATAATAATTTTAATATTATATTTTACCCGCCCAAATTTAAAATAGCAACGGTATCCACATGGCTGTTCTTGAACTTAAAAATGTCAATGACTTGCTTTTATATAAGAATAAGTACGTATTATGCACTTTCTTCTCTTTATACGTTTAATTAATCTCTCTTTATCAAATATCAATATATACAAGATATATAGATAGGAACTATTTAACTGGCGTAACCAGGTCCAGACAAAATTTTATATTTCATATTGGCAAAAATCTTCATTGTGTAATATATTATATTTAACCTAGAAGAAGTATCAAAATCTATATATTTTGTTTTCATATTTTGTAATTGAATATGGGCAGCTGCCCTTAAGACAGTAGTCACGCCACTGTATTTATCATTGTTTTTTATGTATAATATTAATAAATTGTTTTTTGTACAAAGACAAAGTTCTGCCTAATTTTAGTATTTACTAATAAATAATATGGATAAAAAGTTTGGCAACAGACTTTTAAAAAGGAGGTACAAATATTATAATAACTCTCTCACCTTATATCAATTTCACAATTTAATTGTTAACCCAGTTATTTACATGACATGACTATGAGTCATGACTCATACTTCATAGATTTAGAACATTTAATATTATTATTTTTCACAACACAAATGTTAAAAAAATGTCTATTAATTATATTATTTAAGTTAACATGCATGACTGGACAAATGTATATTTATATAATTATAAAAAGTATTAGGCTGTGCCTGTGTCTATATCACATGGATTCCGTAGGACTATGTTTATATAAATTATACAGAAAATATATGTTGACAATTCCAATTAATAAAAATAAATTAATAAATGTATACACAGACCTGCAAACCTTTTTTTATAGGTATATGCATTATTTAAAAGCACCCCACCTCCTGAACAATGCAATTTTTTAATGGAAATTTAGTAGAAAGTAAAATAATATATAATTGATGATAAAAATTGTTATATATGTTATTCCTATCATGTAACTGGAATTGTCAATTTATTTTTATTAATTGGAATTGTCAACATATATTTTCTGTATAATTTATATAGTCCTATGGAATCCGTGGGACATGTCATAGACTTTGGGCTATATCCTGACAAGATCCGTGGGATATAGACACTGTGATTAAATTATTACTTCTGCATATATTTGTCTACCATATAATGTTATTTAATATATTATAATATAAAAGTTATTTAAATGAAGTTAAACAATAAATTTATCTAATAAATAAACCTTTAAAATTGGTAAATATAACTTTTAAAACATATTTCTTGCTGATTAGATATGTTTATCTGAATTAATTAATAAACCTAGGTTAAATAAATAATAGAGAACAATGAAATCATCCCATAAATTGGCCTTTTCAATTGCCATTGGCTGCTAAGGTTTAGTAATATAATTTTAAATATATATATAGACAGTAAATTATTTAGTAATGATATTAGTTTAAACTATATATAGTTTAAAACAATATGTATAATTTAGAATATAGTTTTAAAAGCACAATCAATGACAATATATGAATATAATTATATAGATAGTTTGACTATTTTTTTGGACAAATATTCTTTATGGTATTTTACTTATAAATTATGCCAGTTAGTTTGGGATATATTTTTATAAATAAAAAAGTTGCAGATAGTTGATGAGTTCCAGCTAGATTGGGAAATACAAAATAATACATGTCATTGACATTATAATAATAATATTGACATCATTGCCATTGTCTTTATATATAATTATATTACTTCAATTTGAAGAGAATGTTGAAAAGGACTTACCCCATTTACACTACTTTTTATAAACAGTAAATACTTTAATATTTGTTTCAGATAAACTATAACACTTTTAATACTTATAATGCAAAATTTAGGGCGATTTTCAATCATTTAAAATGTATATCACTTCAATTCTAATAGTCGAGTAATAAAATATGTTATATTAATCAATAGTGTATATATTATCACTTTAATTGAATGGTATATGAATAATTTATTAGTGAGTGACTATTATAAACTTTACATAATTACATAGTCTGAAAACTTTTCAGTTGTAATCTTTTTAAATTTTCCGTTTAATATTTTTAATAAACGATTTTAACAAACATAAATATTTAAGAATAATTCCAACGATATTACTATTTCTGGTTGTAATAACTATGATTTATTATTAAAATAAAATATATTTTAACAGTTATTTTTATTATTTATCAATGGTTTTATTTTATTCATACATAATAATAATTTTGTTGACTTTTATTCGATAAAGTTTTTCATATTTTTATTTTCGCCAGCCCCTCAAAAACCATCCTTAGTATCGATTATTAAAAACTCATTAAAATATTCTAAGTTATATATTTTAAATTTTAAAATTGTATTATTATTTAATAGTATTTAAATATTTGAAATTATTTATAAATATAAAACTATTAAAAAATTTAAAAATTTAATTTATAATAACAATATTACGTATATATATATTATTGATGATATACAAATAATATGTTGCGAGCTGGTACTCATTATTTCTTGATGACTAATTGGTTTTAATCTCTTAATATATTTATTGGATTCCACATACGTATGCTCTTTATTCATCGTTTTATTATTATATTATTCGATAAAACAGTAAATATAACAGTAAAGACTAATTGTCTGATGCAACAAGAGCTCGGAGATATATTCAATGTTTCAAAACATAAAAAAGTGAATAATATGTATGAACAATGCCTCAAGCATTTAAAATACATTTTAAACTATATATATATTCTTTAAATAGATAAATATATTAACAAACAACATATAGATCATCGATGCTGCTTCGGGATTGTACGTTGATCAACCTGTATTTGAGTTCATATATTTTATGTTATATGCACAGTGACCCTGGGTACTTTTTTATCTCAGTTTATTATGTATTCTCTGTTCATTGCAAATTATAACATTATTTTAAAACTTTATTATAATATTAATAAGGCTCGTCGGAAGTGGGGTGGGGGGGGGGGGGCCTAGCCACCCTCACTTTTTAACCTGGGTAGGCCTGAGTATCTAGCCCCCCCCCCACTTTTTATAGAAAAAATTATTATTTCAATAAACATATTATGTATATAATACTAATGTATAATATACTGATAAGTAATGTATATGTTAATACTACTACGTACAACAATACATATGAAGTACACTTTATTATCATCTTCAATTTAACTGTAATTAATATAATAACCAAATTATTGTAAATAGCATCTAAAAAAAATGTTTTATTGTAGAAAGTCCAACTTTGAAATATAACAATAGAGAACGAAAAAATGGTAAACCTTATAATAATAATAATTTGCTTTATTGGCAAAATTTTACACGCACTATGCTTACAAAAGAGAATTTATGTTGATTGAATAAGATACAGAATAGAAAAAATAAAGAAACATGAACAAATGAATTAGTGGAGATCTTGACGAACATGATAAATTAAGTTCTTTATGTTGGTATTATTAAGAGTACGGGTTTGTCTCCTTTGCATATATGGTTAGCAAATTACGTTGATGGATATTTTCGGAAAGGAGAAGATTGTAGAGAACTTGACTGTGGTTTCATATAATTTTTTCCGAAAAAAATTATTGTCATCTTTAGTGATGGCTTTGTATAATTGGAAAACGTTTTTACAGTAGGCTATCCGTATTTAGTACTACGTTTTATAAAACTTTTAATCTTTTGCGGTGTTCAATATACTAGTGAATCCCCACCATGCTGGGCTTGCATACTGCAATCGACTGACGACCAGTGTTTAGTAAAGACTATCTCTTTTGATTGTTTTACTTTTAGATTATTGATTTCAGCCCATGTTCTGATGTTTATGAGTTCTTTTACCATTGTATTCATATTAAGAGAAGGTACTATGACGTATATGTCGTCTGCATACTTAACTACTAGAATGAGGTTATAGTTTATTGCATTTCTCCTAATGACTTGATGAAGAGTATTACTCGTATTAAATAATTAATTTTCAAAAACAAATTTAGCTGAAATCTCCGAACAGCATAGAAGTGGAGTTCAGTGAACGAAATCAGAAACAACTGGTTTAGTTAGGAAAATAAACAAAGAAAACGTTATGATGGAGTTTCCAGGAAACACCTAAAGGACTCTTGTATAAAATCTTTTTGTCTTGGCAATTTTAAAACTCGTTCCTGAAAATTACAGAAATGTTCTATTGCTATATGGACTTTTTATGATGTGACAAAATTTATACCATATCCATTTATATGTGCTATGGATTTGAAACTTGGATGGACTCAATATGTCCCTGCTGATATACACTGAAGTAATCATCCATATGTAGGCCTAGCTGGTGTATGTTCATAAGGATTTTCTCAATCAGAGAGGTGACTTATAGAGCGTATGATCAAATCTGAAAAATAAAATTAAATAAAAATAAATGCCACACGTAATTTGTGCAAATTATTAATGTATTTTACATCGTTTACGATCAAACTAAAAAACTTGTGATACATTATTATTACAAATTTATTACAGTATACTGAAAAGCTGCACTAATTTGGATTATCGATTATGACGATAAATAAAAAAAACATAAAAATAAATGTAATCCGAGAGGGTAATGTTTAAGCGACCAATGCATATAGATGCTGTAATAAACTTAGAAATAGTTAAGAAACAAATTTAGAGGCTTATGTATTAAATGGAACTATACTATCTATCCATTGGTCCATCGATGCTGAAAGCTATAAGGTTACATGTAAAGTGCGTTTGACGTCAAATAATGTAGTTGATTGCTGTAAACAAAATCTTTGCACAAAAACAAAAAAATCTTACCTAATCGGCAACCTCTAAACGTTTAACTCTAACATGCATTATATAATATATGCACTATATATGCTATCTGGTTGCTTGGAATATGCAAAGGTTCTCAATGTAAGGTACATCATACGCACAGTCAAATGCAATTATATTGTATATAATTACATGTATAAGAACATTGCATGATTCGCGAATTGAAATTTAGATTTATTACTAAAGTATTATAAAGATTATCCAAATCTTGCCATGTTTTGTATTTTCTTACCTTCGAAGGATTTTGAAAAGATTGCGAATTAAACTATTTTTTGGTTAGATACGGGTAAATATGAATATTTTGAATTGTATACCAAAATCTTAGAAAGAAAGGTAAAACTTGGAAGATCTTGGTAAGATTTTATAAAAATAATACAAGCGCTTTAATTCATTGTGTATTCAATAACTAAACAAAAATATATATTTTTTTAAATACAAAAAGAATAAGACCAAACGTTAATGATAAAACGATAATTTATTATAATAGATAGAGAAGAACACGTCGAAGAATGTGTAACAGAAACTTATGAATGGTTATCGAATAAGTGAAGATCTTGATAATTATTGCAACTTAAGTGGTTGAACAAATATGAAAGTATGATATCTTCAGTTCATAGTACAATAAGTGAGTATCATTAACATATTTGTTACCTATTTATAAAATGAAATATACAACTTAGTTGCAATCATGAATTCTTCTATTTGTAACATTTTAATTTATATATTGAGCACCGTCGGCCTCATATTATAAAAAACTCCTTCAGCCACACTCATTTGTTCACAAACATAAATATTTAAAAGAGTGAATTATTCGACGAAAATATAAAATCAATGTAAAAATAGTATTGGATGAGAGTAAAAGATTACGTTCCCCTCTACTTCTCAACACCATCACAAAACAAAAATAATTATGAACCAGACATTTTCTAAGGGCTATACTGCCAAAATAAAGTATAATACGTTTTTTAATGGAAAAATAACATTCAAAATTGAACTCCACAAAGGTAAAATTAAAAGAATATGTTATAACCACAAATATAAATTAAAACAATGTTTATAATCCAAACATATAGACTGTATTCTACGTAAAACAGACCCGGAGTGATAAGATGGCAAGTCAGACCTGTGAATTTGAAAGGACAGCCTGTCAAATCCGAAAAGGCAGAGGAATAAATGAGGACAGACCAGATCATAAAAAAGAAGAACAAGTGTTACAAATTATATTTATAATAAAACAGAGAGGAAAAGGTGACTGAACAATGGCGAGATTTTGATCCCTCAGCAGCGGGCCAAAAGGCCTTGAGTGATGAAGTCACTACAAACCTGTGGATATATGAAACAACCTACTAAATCAGCAGAACATGATTAAAAAACAAACATTATTTAATTTAAATTTTTCAGAATAACGAATTATGCCATGCAACATATTCACTATACCAAAAACTTACCAGACCAGAGGTAATATACATACATTATCATGACATGACAGGATGGATGACATGATGGACATGTGTTGATAGTCGATTAGTGTTGACCCGGTAGCAAGTGAAATTTCTAGTCACGTGATATATATGGATCATTATCGTGATACTAGAAAGTCACAAGCTTCCAAGTAAAAGGACAGATAACGGACATAATATATGAATATATATATATATATGTCACACAAGGTGCAAGAGTTATCGTGTCCTCAACAGATATAACAAACAAGGTGGGTTCGATGTTCTTCACTTCTGATATCTGTAAAATAAGCGAAATATGTTAAAATTAGACCAGGAAGGCATAAAATACTACCTACTACCGTTAAAAATAGTTTTACGTTGTTGCTTTGTAATTTTTCCGACCTAAAAAATTATATTTTTCGCGAATTATCATTATTAGTAATGAAAAAAAATATATAAAAAACATTTTTTTTAAATGAATTGTTAAAGTGATCTATGTGTGACATATAAAATGTTTTAAGAAATATGTTTATTTTTATAATAATTATATAAATGAATACTGATAACAAAAAGAAGAACCATACAAAATGATAAAGCATAAGTTTAGTATAAGAACGCGGAAAGAATGGGAGGAACGATGTAAGAAGACAAAGTATGTTATCTTAAAATCATGTATTTTTTAATGAATATTTATATTGTGTAACTTACGAAGCGATTTCAAGGGTAAACAAATATATAAATTTAAATAAACTAATTTATGTACACATATAAAAAATATTGAGAAATGAATATATTCCCAAATGCAGAACTTACTTTATATAAAAATAATAACATGACAAATATTGTGCACCTATGTATATTATAAAAACAAACGGAAAAATAAAAAGTGACTTTTTCCTTTAAATTCAAAGGTTCGTTATGTGAAATTTTTAATAGTTAATCGGATTACATAACATATTTAAACAATTATCTGGAATAAACGAAAAACCGCCTATTAAAATGGCATAAAATAGGAAGAGTCTTACCTAAGTTATATATAAACATTTCCGATAAAAAACACCACACTCTTTTTTCGCTCTGTATACGTCCTGCAAAAAAAAGGCACCAAAAGAATCTCAACCACAGTTAAGAAATAAAATGAACAGAGATGCCAGACTTCGGTCAATAAATGCATAAATAACATGAAAATATGACATCAATTGGAGAGACGGGTCTCTCTGTAAACCAATCACAAAGACCAATGACTCCACTGATGTGTCCCTCTGCCTCTCGGTTACACAAAGATGAGCCATCTAGTGTCAGCAGGAGAGGGAGGAATGCCGCTTGTGAGCACCTCTATTTCGTGTCACAAGGGGGTGCGGGGCGGATAGGCTATATGTTGGCATCACTTGTAGTTCGTGCCAGCATATTTAACGGTGTTATACTGCGCACTGCAGTCGGTGTAGTATGAAGAGAGATGTTTGTTAGTATCATAATATACCTACAGACAGCTTTGATTATGCGTCTCAGCGATCTCAGCCTAGACTAGTCTAGCTCACCCGTATATTATAATATATAGATGAAGATTTTACTTAGTGGTGGTCAATAAAAGTATCTTCCTCTTCTTGGACGGTATAGGCCTACTATTGATGAGTTGTGAGACGATTTTATGAAGGTGGCAGAAACTGTAACTAAACGCTATTATATATGCATTGATGCCAGTATGTATTGAAGCAGGAATTGAAGGAATCTGGTAAAATTTAGTGTCATAATCTCAGAGCGCCCGTAGAGTATTTCAATCACAATTTCTGGAAGTGTATCCAACGGGCACTATAACATAGTAGAATAGAGAGGTCTTACGTTTGTTAAAGTTTTGTTCAATTGGAAGGACAACAAAGCCATACTGATACTTTTATATAGGTACATAATTATGGGGGTCAGCATGAAGTGTCGTGCCGATTTATTAAATACGCGATGTAATCGTGAGAATCTATTCCAAACAGATTGTGTCAGTCATCCTTTAACATTACTCTCAACATATATTTATATTGGCTACAATATATCTCTAAATGTATGCAAACAAACAAATATAAAAGTAATACAAACTGTTCTCTTCAACCTTTTACACAATCAAAATCATATATGTTGTTTTGCAAATCAGTAAAATATTTTTATAGAGTTATATGTTTTTATGCATCCGCTGAAGAAAGTGTTGAACATTATAAAATTAAATAATCATCTAAGCATTATTTTCAAACTTAATATATTAGTAGTGTGTTAATTATACAATATAGCCTACTTACTAACAATATGCAAATTACTACAGATAACAGGGTCGGATCTAAGGTAGAGTAATGATTTTTTATGGTGAAAATCTTAAATTGTTTATAATACGTCATGTTTACTGTAAAAATTGGTGAAAACTGTTGGATTTCCCCTTTTTAAGAATCCTGGATAATAACGAGGCATAATATATACAGGATAATCGAATTATTAAGTTTTTAATTTAGTTGATCAATAAATTAATTATAGATCAAGGTACGACCAATACGTTAGAACAAAAGAAAATTTATCAAAAACTTTAAATTTTCGGCTGGCTATATCAATATAATGTATCACTTTAGAATTTTGACAAAAATTATTGCAATAAAATTACGTTATATTTAGATTTTTTATTGTCTCATTCTTTGTTCGTTATTCTCTCATTATTTCTTCCAGTTTCTCTTAGTTCAGTCATCCCGATTTCTTCATGTCTGGTATTCTTTAATTAATTGCTTGGGATAGTATATTTGATTATATCGTTTATTGTAATATGTTCCTTTCGTTTAGGTGGTGATATGATTTTGGTGTCCTTATACTGTATATACATACACTAACTTAATATAAACAATTGAAAGCACACTCAAAGGCCGCTACACGTCAATGAAAAAACCTGTAGTAAAAACAGGTGAATCACTATCTACACAGAACTAAAATATTTAATCAATTCTATTTTCTAATTATTAAAATTAAAGACTTCCGAAAGTTGCTGAAATATTCAGTATGCAATTACTGGCTTCTACATATACGTTATATTTAAATATTACTCTGCTAAATGGGCAACATCATTAAAAAACGTTTGTGTTATCTAATTAAGCTGAATAAAACCGCTAATTCTTTCTGTTAAAATTAATAGCAGATTACTCTCGCTAACATATATCAGACCCTGCAATTGCTTTTAATCAGTGTAAAATTGATTAATATATTAAGTAAATTAATCAGAAAACAACTGAATCGTCAAAAGTATTTACGAGTTGTTTTGAAAAACAATTTCCAAGCTGACTAAATTAATTAACTGTGATTTTCCCAATTTCAATCATATCTACAATATTAAAAACTTTTTTAGTCAAAGCTCGATAGCTCACCACAAAGTCAGTAAAAAAAGTATCAATCATAATGAATAAAGTTAGATTTATTAGAATACAAGTAGGCTAATACTATATTTTAGATCAGCTCAGGTAGTAGTTAGTGTACATACTATTAAGCCCCGCACGCCTACAGCGTAAATACAGTGCTGCATTTTTATTGCAGAATACAAGAAATTAATCCGGAAGTACAGATAAATGCGCTAACATAACGTACTGGTTATATTATAAGAGAAAGAGAGAGCGAGAGAGAGGGTTCCACAAATCTTGAAATCTTGATCACTCATGTCATAATGAAGTAAAATCAGTAAACTAGGCCATGTATCTATGTCACCGATAGTATGCCTATAGATTACAAGTACAATATGTATTTGATGAAGAACAAGCAGATGAATTATATACGTTAACTATAGTTTAAACAGATAGACTATCGGCATTTCTCAAGAATATAATTAACCATAATATGGTTGCCATGTAAACATGATCAGTAAATAAAGTACTTCAATCAACGCTAAATACTTGTAACGTGTTTTACTAATCCAATTGTATCATTAATTATAATGGTTCTCAAATGTTCCGTAACTGAATTGGTTTGCCATTATATCTCCTCAATTAATTAAATATGATTAGAAGATCAGTGGTTTTACATCTAGTAGTTGAATATAATGAATTATATGACTCGAAATTGATAAAATATCTTTTATGGAAACACATGCTTTGTATGTTATATATATATTATGCGAAATAATTGAATCAATTGTACCAAAATTGTGTTTTAAAAATGTATACAATTTATTTAACAAAATGTGCCAAACATACCTATTTTCCAATTTATAAATTTCAGTAAATATACTACTAACAAATGATTTTATAATAGGGCAACAACATATCTAAATACACAGGGAAAAACTATCCAAGCTGCATATTTCAGAATACCCGTTAAATGTAAGAACATTAGCCGATATACTTTCTGTCGATTTTTTAAAATAAACTGAAGGTTGAGAAATACAGATGACCTATCTGTCCAAACTAGAGTTAACTATCTATAATATATATATAATATAAAAATCTATTACAATATATTGCGTTATATAGCAAAGAAATAGAAAGAAGATAAATGAAAAAATGTGAAGCCTGAAAAATTATTAAGAAGTCAATATGTAAAGCAGTTTGATTACGTCTGGCACGATGACCCTATACCAGCACATACGCCAAACTGAGCTAAATTAAGAATGAATCAATAAAAACGAATAAACCGACACATACTACTATATATATATATAATATGTAGTGTTTTATAAAATGTGCCACTTTGTAGGAATACATCTGTGGAAGAAGAAATAATCAATGTGAATGTGCAAGTATAGTAACACAAATAAAAAATAGACACTTATTTCAGTAAGTATAATACAATTGTCAATCAACCAATAGTAATTGATTTATTGATCTGAATATCACATGGGCTCAATATGCGGCAATCTTTTAGTTAATTTCAAAGATTTTGGATGGATGTATTATGACTGGTAAAATTATGCAATCTCTCTCTCAAAAAAACGTATTTTCAAATCGACTCTTCTACTACTTTTTGTTTCAATTATTCTCATGTACGCCGTTATTCGTACCTTGATACCATATGGTTATTATGTTTATTCATTAATTTAAAATCAACCAAATCCTACAAGTAAAATGATAAAATAAATAAAACTATAAATTTAAACATTATTTGTAAAAAAAAAACACCCATATATAATAGAATAAGTGCTTTTTAAAATGCTTCATTGCAATTTCATTGCATTTCTATTTTCATTAATTACCACAGTATAGAATCCTTGGCCTATTCAACATTGCGCAAATAGAATTACGATTGTACCATAACAGTGGTGGAGGGCATCAAAGAACACAGGATGGTATGAAAGGGTCCACTCTTTAGCGGCAATTGATTTCATAGGTTCCACTACTTTGAAGACGGACCTTTTTTATATACTAATACACGCCAGAAAGTAATGGATCTTAAAATATGTTTCACTTTGCTATTTTATAAGACATATACTTTCCCCTCATTAGAACGTTTTTAAAAGTCTAAATTGTTAAAATTATAACATGGATGGGTGCACAGAATGATGGAATTTCAATCTACATTTCAAGTAAATACTGAAGATGCAGTGTAATAATAATTAGTTTAAAATAATTTCTATATAACTGTCGACCACCTCCTGCGGTTACTCTGTATTTTATTATTGTTAAATCGGCACAAATGGACGGTTACCAAAGTGACAAGCATGTCTAAGTCCGTTTTGAACACAAAATACCACTTTTTTAATAATAAGTGAGGCCCGAGGCTTCTTTACCACTCAATAAATATTTTTAGGATAGGAGGGACAGCTTATACAGTTGAGGAAGAAAGAAGAAATAAAGATCACAGAAGCTGTATACTTAAACTGTTGACCACCCGGCAGTGAGTGAGTTATTCAACACCGTGGGCAAAGATCATGATCATGCCGGGTTCTATGATGAGCGCGGGCGGCATGTGTTGATTTTCAATGTGCATCACCACCACGGCTTGTTTCCCTGGAGATAGATAGAATATACCAGTGTGAAGTCATGTACTACTCAAATTATCTGGAAGTAGTAAATAACAATAAATATATATATTTAATGTTTAAATAAATATACCATTGAATATTATTAACACAAATTTGTAGACTTTATAAATTACTATATGTAATTTTTTATAATTCGATTATATTGAAAATTAGAATTTATTTTATAGCTGATTTATAACTTCTTCAATAATTAATATTTTTTCCAATTTATCTAGTTTATTGGCCAGCCAAAACTTTGTCGGTCATGCTATCGATTGAACTTAGCAGAAGTAGATCCTATCAATGCGCAGAAACAATTATTAGAACAAGAATAACCCTTTTCTCGGAAAACGAAACTAGTAGATGAGGAATACCTCGAAACTTTAAAAGACACATTTAGTAATCAATAGTCTTACTTCAGTATACTATATTCCAGTATTATAATAGTTGATGTTGCTAAATAAGTACTCACACAAATAGTTAAAGTCAAAAATATGTTAGTATATATATGCCACTATAGTGTTAAAGTTACTTTAAAAATGCTAATATGCTAACTAAGACCATTTTCTAGGTACGCTTTGAAAGAGTCCACTTAAGAACACTATTTTGAAGATAGGAGTATTATAATTGGATGAAATCACACTGAAGTTGGTAAAAATAGAAACGGATTTAGAAGTGTAAAAGTCACAGAGAATAAAACTAGGGAAGAGGTGACATTTTTGGGGTTTCAGGTCAGGGTATTTTCATTGTGTTAAATATTTTGATATAATAATCTTTTTCGATAAGAACAAACAAAAACTAAATGTTACATATTATGTTACGTATTATGTACAATAAATAACTCGGCCTAGTTACTCTACATAGAATAACATTTATTATGTAATCCTCACAGATTATTATGACCAACTTATCTAATATGCAAAATATAGAACTTCTAATTAATATACTTAAAAAACCCACAACCCCTTTGGGTGTCAATATTTTTTGACATTTTAATGTAATATAAAAATTTCTGTGCAAAAAATCATGACATTGGGACGTTCTGAGAAAATATGAACTAGTGACAAATCTGTGTCAATAAACCATAACGGGCGGAGAACCACTGTAATATCACCCAAAAAATGTCCTAACCTATTCTGCGATCCAATACAATCCATAATAAGTAATTTTTCCATCTGTGTTTTTATCCATGATATATTAAACATTTCAAAATCAAGAAGTTACATACCAGGGATCCGTTTGGTAACATAGTTGTGATAGAGCGGACGATTCTGTTGCCTCGTCTCCAGCGAGGTGAGACCCGACGGCCACCTCCGCTCGTGCGCATTGTCCATGAGGCTGGACAGTACGGCGGGTGGACATAAGGTGGCGGCCAGAGCCCGCTTAATCACCGTCTGAAGGACGTTGTCCGGGGTGGAGATCATGCCGCCCCATCTACTCACTCTGGCTGGCCGGAGGTTGTTCACCCATCTGATTGACATGCGTGGGAAGATTATTCAGATATGTATGACTATACTACTTGGTATGCTGTCAGTAGTGGAAAAATTAATATACTGATTGTATGAATTATTAAATTACATCACTATTAAACTAGATATTATACATTTTCGCTAATTATTATTGCCTTAAAACCTAGAAAACATACATACTTTAAAATCCAATCAATGCCCACAGTAAAATTATCAGAGTAAGTTAAAAATGCTGCTTCCTCACATTAATAAAAATGTAGAAAATAATTAATTACTAAAAAATGTTACCCATCAAAAGAATATTTATCCGTCGGACACATGGCGGTTATTTACATTTATAATAATGAACTACTTATTAACCTAAATATATACAACATATTTCTTGTTTGTTTAACTGTAATTTATAATCACCTGTCCCTAGCATTTATCATGACGTAAATAAAATTTAAATATTATAATTCTGGTAAAATCAATATTGCTACTGTTCTTTTTAAAAACAGCTCATTTGCATATAATAAATTTAATATGTAAAATTAACTGCAAATACTGTTTACTATGGTGGCCGAGAGGTGTCAAAATATAAAAACACTATTATTATCACTAAAAACACGTTGTGATTCATAAAACATGTTTCTATATTTTGCACATTTTCAGCCACCATAGTTTAAAACAACTAAAATTTAAACAACATAATGTAAAAACATAGAACCAACCTATCCCCAGAAATCGATAAGAGTAGCAGCTAGCATACAATAATTTTTTAAGGTTCTAAAAGAAGAACCGTCAATATAATTATTTGCAAAAAGGCGTCAAATTAAGAAACAACAGGTAATACGATATATTATTTGGCGGATGGTTCCAGAAAGGATAAATAATCGAAACTAGACTGAAGTCAAAGTCTGCATAATAACCAATGTCTGTTCTACTAATAATATTTTGTATAGCAACAACTTAAGATAAAATGACACCATTAATCAATAAACAAACGGGAAATGCAGGGCGAATCACTAAATAATTAGCTTATTTGAGATAAAAAAATCTTTCATATCAACAGATGATACGCACGCTCCGAAAAGATTAAAAGTCTGAGAATAGCCATAAAAGTTAAGCGTAAAATACAAGATCTATTTAGTGCTATTTGATTTCCACAAACTCTTGGTAAAGAAATGATTTACACTGGCATTAATAGAAACCGATATTCCGCCTGGATTATGGATCAGGAAAACTGACACCAAATTAAGATAAAGAGAGAGAGAGAGAGACGACATAAAAAGTGCCTCTCACAGCCAGTCAATTAATAATGCAGTACACCAATCTGGTATCTGCAGTCTGAACACAGGAACCTTCTTTTGTCGCGAACCTCTTTCTTAACTAGAATGTAATTAGTACACTAATATAATGAGACAGCGCCACAGAGGCTTTTTGTAAGAAGAAAAAGAAACAACAACCAGCGAAACCAACTAGATTTGAACATGGTTAACAATAATAAAAACACAATCAGTACGCCTCACTTTGTTTTACACTGCTGCAAATTAAAGTAATTCTAACAAACAGCAATAATAACAGAAACATTAATTATTAATATAATAACCATATTATGGGATGTTTCAAGATGGACTTCTCCACAAATAACGAACACGGCACCCCTTATTGGCTTGCAATGTAAATTGAAATCCCGGCATTCTGCGCACTCACCTAAAGTAAATATATTAATAGTTTATCGAAAACAAGTTATAAAATAACGCAATGAAACCACACTTTCTTGCAAAAAGTACTAAATTAACAATTACCGCCCCCTCTAACATGCTATAATCCCAGCCTGACCTCTCTAATAGTGAATGCAAGAGAAGGAAGTAGTCTCCAGTACCTTATGATGTCATCTGTGACACCAGCATCTGGGGGAGGAGTCAAGTCTCGGATCCGAACGGGAAGATTCCTGTTGCCCATCATTCGAATACATTCCTGTGAGAAGGGATACAGTGACTGGTCAGAATTTGTAAAACAAAGAAGGACAAATGAGTTACAGAGAATTGCCGCAACTTCCAATATAATATAAATGATGTTGAACCTTCATAAGCACACCGAAATAATAACCACAGTGTAAATAATTTTATAACAGTATTGATACTGAACCGTACGGTACCATGATTTGATATTATTCAAATTGAGTGCAATATTATTTCGATGTTATGCAAATTGAGTGCGATATAATTTCGATGTTAAGCAAATTGAATGCAAGGGTGTGCACAAAGAGAACTTTACCACATTTAGTAACATGTTAAATATTTATTTGTTATTATAGTCGAATGTTTCTATTATTTTATAGCATGTAAATTTTTAATTGTTGTCGCATAATAATACGCATCAAAGTGACCAAGTTGCCCTCAATATTTTTAAAGAATATTATACATATCTGAGGCATCCGTTTGATCGAACACTTTAACATTATAAAAAAAATTATTATTATTTAGATTGCCGATTTTTGGTTCATTCTCTCCAAAATGTGTTTATATCCATTTAATTGAAAATAACCCAATTCCCGGTCGTGGAGTTGACACTCCATACATTGAACAACGACTGAAAGCGTCGAGTTTATTGAATTAAATAAGGGCGGAAATGCTTGCCTACCTTGAGCATGTGAATCTCTCGTTTATGATCGTTGACACTCGACTTGAGGTCAGCGTGATCGGCGCGGAGTTCCTGCATTGCTGCCTGCTGTTCCTCCAGCATGTCCCGCAGTGTTTGGATGCAGTTGTGCTCCTGTGGTGAGAGGGGAGGGAGCGAGAGAGAGTTGAGACGGGTAGGGAGAGGAAGGAGAAGAAGAGGGGAGAGAGAGAAGGATAAGATAGAGAGAAAAGAAGAGATAGTAGTATAGGAAGGGTCGATTCGACCATACTTATAAATAGATCATGACTCATGATTATAAATAGATCACATACCCCCCACAAAGTTATAAACATTTTAGTGATTTACAGCTGATTAAATCAATATATCTATATTTTTAATATTGTAGAATGAAATTAAATAGATAAACTAGTATATTAGCTATGAGTTAGTGCTTATTTTTTTAATAGGTTGAAATTTCCCAGAGTTGTAGACATTCATGATAATTTAATAAAAATTCACTTATATGACCAATCGGAATTAATTAATACAATTTAGACCGAAACAGAAAGTGTAAGAGACAACCTAAAATTAAAAAAATACTATCTTATTTAAGAGAATAATAGATTGTTTACGTGAAACGACATATTAAAATATAAAATAGTATTCAAATTGTACGTTTTGTATAACGAAATAGTACCATAATATTAAAAGGATATTCTGAACATCAAAAATAAGAATAATTTGCTTAACACGTAAGAAAATATAACATTTACTATAAATGAACCATGTTGTAGACCATCGAAATTATTAGAAAATACATACACAATGATTACATTTCATGAAAAATTTGTGAAAATTCACTTAAATATCCAATCGGAATTAATTAAGACATTATAGAAAGAAACAGACAGTGTAAGAAATAACAAATATTGTAAATAAACCATGTAGTAGACCATTGAAATTATTAGAAAACACACATGTAATGACTACATTTAGATCAATCTGTAAGTAGCAAAATCAACCCGAGTGAACGTCAGAATCCTCATTGATATCATCGTGCAATATATGGCCACAATACATCACAATGGTAAAATGTCCACAACTATGTGAAATTTCAACCTATTAAAAAAATTAGCACTGACTCCTAGTTATTATGCTGGTCCATCTATTTATTTTTAATTCAAGTTTTGTTGTCATAAGTTGTAAACATCAAAATTTATAGGCTAAAAACAAAAATGATGTAATTTTTCGTCAAAAATTTCAAAAACAGCATAAAAACAATATTTATAATTAAATAATGATTATAATGAAATTATAAACTAATAAAGAAATTAAGGTTATCTACCACTTACAAATATTTGTAAGTAGCATACAAATAGTTATTTCATAATTGTAAGTCATCATACTAACTTTGGTTGTTATAGGTAACTACTCTAAAAAGCTATACCCAATTAAACATTTTGGTGTATTTATAATCCATAATGATCCGGATAGTAAAAAATATTTTATTTTGGGGAGGGGGGGGTGGGGTTAATGGGGGGAGCTGTCATGATCTCAGTATAATCATGAGTCATGATCTATTTATAAGTGTGGTCGAATCGACCCTTCCTATACTACTGTAGATGGAAATAATAGATATCGAGAGTGTCACCTTGAGTTTGTCCTTGGCAATGAGCATACCACACCCGAGCTCGCAACTGACCGGAAGTCGAGGATTGAACTGACACTCGGCAGTGTGTGCTGAAAGAGCATCGAACTTGAGAACTCGGGTGCACCCCTCCGACTCAAAGTCGCATCGAATCGAGAGTCTGAGCAATGAGAATACATAATTATAGCCTTATAAATCTTTTTGTGATAATCAGCAAACTATAGTTTATTTAACTAAACCAGTCACCAGAATAAAAGGGTATAACTAAGGTCTGATACCATCGTAACAAAGCTAGCCATCGGTGCAACCAAGTGTAAATAAGGTCGGCTACACATATCGATGTAACTAAGTGTAACCATTGCTAGTCGCCAGCGTTACCTGTTGAGTAGATTTCTGAGGATGCGCGGTGCAGGACGAAGTTGATTGGGAACGATTCCCTGCCGGTCAACAGGGCAGGTGGGATGACGACCGAGCCACTCTGAGATACATGACTGGCAGAATGCATGTTCACAACCGGGGGCCTGTGTTGGAATAGGAGAGGGTGGAAGAAATTAATGGTGTTTAAACATATCAGAGCAAGGCGATTCAGGAAATAAAACTGACCCACCAGCATTTACTATAAACACAGTTAAATAATCAATTTAGTACATTATGATGTGTGTTGACGATTATTCTAAATATATTATTTGATCTCTAATCAAACGGTTGCTTAGTGTATTTAGCTACACTAGTCTATTTAGCGAAAAAATACTTTTAGCCGATTTTTGATAATTAAAGACAGCACAATAGATATCAGTAAAAACCAAAAAAATATTTAGCGGAAAATATTTATAGCTAGGTGTAAGTGAGAAAATGACAACCTAAACGTTATCATGGATAATATATTTTTTATTTTGAATGATGTATTACAACATAAAATTGTAATCTACGAAAATATACATGGAATCAAAAGTGCGTAAGTATACAATTAGGAACACATTTCAAAAGATTTATTAGATTTTGATTTGCAAATGATCAAACACCCATGGATCAATTTGTCCCCATCCCTACCTTGGTGCTTCTAGTGTAAAAAGTAAACAGTACTAAAACAATAATACGATTTGATAAAAGGATCCAAAAATTGATACATCAAACAATTGTAGCAATAACAAAAAACATTGGAAACATTCCTCTTTATTATTTTAACCCCTTGTTTTATTTAAGTTAGATGTCTAAAAAAAAGTTTTCCTAAATATAATTGAAACAGCTAGGCCTATTCCTACCAGTATAGAAAATACAAATATAAACAATTTCTTTTATAATTAAAAATACATTTGTTAACTTGTGATCAAATATGTTACCTGCACTGGGTCTTCAAACACAGCAGTACAAATGGGGCAGATCAGCTCTTCATCAACATCACCTTCAAACCGATGGATGTCATAGCCCATTGGAAATGTCTGAAAAGAAATATATTTTCATTAACTAGTTAGTAAATTAATAAAAATTAGTTAAATGACACTACAAAATATAATATTGTGACATCCAAAGAGAATTCACATTGAATGAAAATAAATGTTGAAATATATATATATAAACTTGCAATTATCTGCCTTTTGTGACATACGTTTTTATTTTCTATAAAATGGCATGTAAAAATGGATATGTATATTTCACAGAATTCCAGAAAATACAGATAATCTTTCAATTAAAATTCAAATTAGTTAACAAATATGAAATAAGGATTACTTAAGAATTAAATCAAATTATAATATGGTCATATACACATACTGATATTTTAATTACTAATTCATTTTATCCATAGAGATTTTTTTAACATAAATATATGAACTCTGAGTACATTTACATATTACTACAACTATGGAAATCACAACTATAAAATATAATCAATATTAGTATATGATTAACTAGATAACTAATAAATGGTATACCTGTTTTCAAAAGAATGTAATATTAATGCAAAAGAATATATTTATAGTAATAATATAATACCACTTAATATTACTAATAATATATAATAGAAACATAAAAATGCTAATTTAAAAATCACAATATACAGTTTATAAAAAAAAAGTATATATTATAAAAAAAAATGTGAATATAAATATCATAATATTACTACACATAATGGTACACTTAGGTTGATATTTTCTAATATTTAAAATGACATGTTTAAATATTCCAGAAGTTATAAAAATATATATTACATTTTGAACCTAAATTTTTCTGAACAGAAATTGAATTGTTATAATTGATATTTAAAAATTCCACTTTCATTAATAAAAAACAAATTAATATGATTATAAATATATTACTATTTGTATTGAGCATTCATTATCATATGATTATCTTTATGTATTGCTATGGGCAAATAAGTTGTAAATAAGTGAATATGGTTACACTTATGTTAATTTTCATGACATGATAGTTAATTGTTTAACAAAAATATGTTACGATTTTTGAATAATTTATTAGTAATATCAAACTGTGAAGTTGATTTAATTCAGTCAAAACATTATGATCCATAAAAACCTGTAATCATATAGAAGATTTCATAGTAATAGTTAATCATTATACAATAAAATATTCATTGCAAAAACATATATATAGGTAAGTATATAGTAATATTCTTTAGAATAAATATGTCAAAATATTAACAAGTGAGAAAAGTGAGTGAGTTTTGTTACATGAAACTATAAATAGATCATAAATAAATGGTTTAGGAAGAGCATATATAACACGGTAGGCTTGAAACAAAATTTAGTCGAAGTTTCACAACCATCTACATTTTTTTCATTTTCCACTTCCATTAGTCTAAATAACTATTTTTAAATAATTTTTTAAAAAATCGTGGGAAAGCCTGCTCCGTGACGTCATTTTTTCAAAATGGCGCCCATTTTGACTGGTAATGTGGTTATATCTCTAAAACGAAGCCAGATAGACCCTATAAATGTATTACCAACAGATAGAAACATATACCTAA
>JAUZND010000509.1:0-12798 GCA_034780555.1 Coelogynopora nodosa | reverse complement strand
ATTGACACATTTCAATTAACTATTGTAACTATTGACACATTTCAATTAACTATTGTAACTATTGACACATTTCAATTAACTATTGTAACTATTGACACATTTCAATTTAATCCACGTGCGTATACAATATTTTGCATTCAACCTTATACATCAAAATTGACTAAGAAAATATTTAGCTCTATAGGTTAAACATATAAAACATGTGATAACATCGAAATGAGTCTATACTTATTACTTGATTAAGTAATTCAGTTAAAGAAATTAGAAGATGAATGGAATATAATGAGGATAACAAAAACTAAATTGGAAGTGTAATCACAAACGGGTTCTTTACATCGCTACCATTATTATTATTTAGTATTATATGTTCATTCTTAGGTTAATGATTATGTAGATTCTTATTTGATGCTTATGGTGATGCTTATTGTATGTGGATTCTTATGTTGATTATTATGTTGATAGTTTTGCCGATGCTTTGAACTATTACTAATTATATGGAATGTTCCAGATTTAGTGTACATTCAGAAACATGCAAGGGCATCATTTCACAATTTAATTTAAATGGTTAAATAGTTGAAATTTACACGAATTTTTTTTTATGATTAAAATTTTAATAAAATAATTATCACAAACGTGTAATACTAGTAGGTAGTTCAAACTCATTTGCGAACAATTATAACTTTACTTTTAGTTATCTTTACTTTAAGTAAACGTGCCGCTTAGAACAATAAAATTTAATAAAACTAATTACATAATTGTATTAGTAATATATTTAAAATCTTTGTAATCATTGTGACTCTAATTATAATTTAATCTCTGAGCGACATGAACAACTTTACATTTCAACTTAAAATCTTCATAATATTTCTCATAAACTTAAATTGTGTGCGTTTACTAATGTACGTCATACGAATGTAAATTGTATATCATATGTAACGAATATGAGTATGTCATTTTTCGTATTTGTAGAGCATTGCTTTCTTAGATAATACAATCTGAAATTAACCTATTTTTTTAACGATTTAATCTTAACCTTTTTATAACATTTCGATCATTTTTTCAGATAAGCTCTTTTCTAATGTCCACAAATCATCTTTGACAATGTTTTAAGACAAATCTTATTCCCGAGAAAAAGTTTTACGGCCTACTATGACCTTACTCTAAAAATGAAAATAAAATATATATATATACCCAGTGTTTATTTAGATATTCGAAAGTTTAATAACATTGATTTAAATAAGGGCTCATCTCCTCATAAATCGTAGTTGGTGTGTCGTGCCACCAAATTGCGTTTTCCCAAATCACACCACAGTGGGGGTGGCTAAATATCGACATCGGCCTGCTTGCTTGCCCCACTGACTTTTTCTGCAATGATTAAATAGATATCTGCTGCCAAACAGAGTAAAAAATAGGCAGTCTTCAAAAATTATTCCCGTATCATAAGGAGAAATATAAACTATAAACTATCGATTTGATTCAGAAAGAAAAGCTATAATATCCACTGTGGAGGTTGGCAAGCGTGTGCCAATATCATTTTGATAGTATAGAACAGACGACAAAATGAGAATATATACACCTGCGCTTGCAAGTAGTCTGAAGGAATATTCACAAAAGTAATGAAGGGGAACCGACGGGTGAAGATGGATTTATACTTGAATTTCTCACGCGAATTGTTATGTTTAATTGTATTTATTTACTCGATCTGTTGACTATTTCACATGTGTGTATATAAATATGGGTTAATGAGTTAATTGAAAAAAGGCGTAGGAAGCCTACCTTCTCATTTTCTCTTTCTGAGGAAAGAATTGCGTATTTTTTAATTTTTTTTAGAATAGAAGTAAAGACTATAATATGTGATGAACAGATGTTCATAGTTAATTAAACTTTTGGTATTCAATTTAAATTAATTTTCTGTTTCCATTTCACAAGAGAGATCTCAATATTACTTGAGTACATATTGTAACATGCAAAGTTGGGTATAATTTGACTTTTTTCTTCACTGATGTCAACCTTTTATAAATTATAAATCCTGTAATGCTGATATCAGTAGAGTGGAGTAGGCATTTTCTGTTCAGTTTGTAGAGTGGAATTATAAGGCAGAGTATGATGTCAGGTTTTTTCAAGTATTATCTAGCGGTGATTCTGCCAATCCATCCACACAAAATTGCTAACTATGAAATTCAAAATAAATATGGGAAATAACAACAATAAATCGTAATTTAACCAATATCTTAAAATGAAGAAGCTTTTGTGGATTAAAATATTTAAAATTCTAAGTAACACAAATATTTATATTCCAGAAATGTACCAAACATGTACCAGAACTCTATAGAATAACAACATTATACTAATGCTAACCGAAAACTGTGTTAATATAAATTAATGTAATATATAAACAATAGTATACATAATGGAGATCAATAATATTCCAAATGTCCAGAATGTTTGAGAAAGGTGGTATGACACTGAAAACCGTAATATAATTTTATGAAATTGTAAATGACCAATTTAGCATAATCAGCCACGATTTTACTACAAGACACTGAAAAACTTATTAAACTTATTAAAACAGATTATTATCATTTGAAAAGTTAGTTAGTCTAGTTATTTTTACATCGAGCTTATGTGTTGCATATCATTTCTTCTACTTTCAACTATTGAGGTTTGACAATATGTCCAATTTTCTAAGACTTCAGAAATATTTGACATGTAATTCAGTCTCATATAAAATGTTACTGTGTGTTCTCAAAGGGGTCATAAATATTTTGTATAGATAAAATTGTCGTCTTTTTTAATACTATATTCATGTTTATCTTATCCTTGAAGCTTTCCTTAAAGCCTAACAGGGAATTCCTCTGAGAACCTTGCATTAATTTTATTGTAATAGTGTCATCGTTATATCAATAGTCATGAGATAAAAGTTAGCCATCTTGATATGCACGAGATATACCGGTATCAAGTTAATACAAATTAGGGCAATTTTCTCAACTAAGAAAATAGTTTCTCAACTAATAAAATAGTTTCTCAACTAATAAAATAAATTCATTGTTTTAAAGTTAGCTGAAGCACTCAATCTGATAAGGAATTGTGTTCACCAACACTGAGTAATGTTATTGACAAAGCGCTATTTAGAATCGTTTTTAAGAAAGCTAAGTCCAAATTTGTCATTTAATTTTGATTATTAAATTAAATATACGTATTGTGATAGTTTATGGCTTTTAGCATATTTAATCAATCCACAAAAGGAAAATGTCCCTTAGCATGCAAATTCAACTTTACCTTATAAGTTGACTTGCAATTGCACAGCAGTTTAAATTTGCCAATCGTTTGCAGAGCATATTTAAGCTGATAAAATAAACGGATAACTGATGAGTTGCTAAGTTGATAAGTTTATAAAACCTACAGCTCCCAAATATTTTATTTCGTATATTATACCCTCAAAAAATCGTATCTTTTCAGATACAAGTTTTGTTATCCGATGGTGAAATGAATGTGTCAAAGTTTTTGAATGATTGATCGAAATATTAAAAAAGTATGTGTTAAGCTGTTTATCTGGAAAACATTTACCAAATTCAAACTGTCCAGTCAATCCATGGGTGATAATAGTTTTTCCTTTACATATTATGTTGTGAATGATAACCAAATTTGGGGTGTTTAAAATTTCAAAAAAATAATTTGAAACTGGTTATATGATTTATTATACAACTTGTCGAATCAGTCAAACAGCAAACAATATTTAAAAAGCCTTATTTTATTTACTATGTTAACAGTAAAAATATGTATATTAAAATGTATAGATATTAATGCTCAATTTTCAAGGTCATTATTTTTTTGTGGATAATATTAATTCTTAGAAAAACTTGTATATATTCATTTTAAACTATGTCCAAAATTGTGCCTGAGACAGAGGAAAATTTAAGTTGAGACAACATTTTGTGTTCAAAAACAAAAACAGAAAATTTGTAATAATTATGATGGTATAATAAAATTCAATTTTTTATTATGATAATGATTATATTCAACTAAGTTTACTAGGACAACAGTATAGTACAGACAAACATTAATAATATTCAAACAATGAACCATTGGTAACATAAAACTAGGAACAATGAATGTGTGATGTATTAGTCCCCTCAAGTATATATATACCTGTACATAGTGGAACAATGCCTAACTTTTCTTTTGTTCAGTTTAGCATTATTATAAACAATGTATTGCAGTGAGAAAGAACCACTCATGTGGAAGTTGTATTAGATTCGCCCCCCACCAGTATCCAAACACGTTCTTTCTGATTTTCAGTATACAATTATAGTATAAAAACTATTTTATTTAATTAAAATGGTTTGTATTATATACAGACATGAGCGTATTATGAAAGTGTACAACTATTAAATCGCTAAAATAATGTTGGTAGGTCTCGCCTAATCTTATATATTATATACATTTTCACATCAATTTACATCAATTTACATAGTTATACATCACTTCAAAAAATGCTAATTACGACATGATTGCTTTTTAAAATTGATTAATTTAGTGTACAATAAATATTCAAGTTTGACATACATGTTTAAATGGTTTTTTTACACATTTTTTGGATCAAATTAGGATAACTCATATATGTACATATAAACTCATTCATGCATTAATGCTATTATATTCAATTTGGATGAATGCAAATAATTCATCAAATTTATGTGTAATAGTTGGCGGTTTAGCTATGTATTACATAAATATTTAATATAAATACATATTAATTTTAATTAATTAAATCAATTATATAATTATTTACATAAATAGTGGAAGACGTATTTTTACTGATGGACAATAATTACAACTAACTTGAAGTTGTACAACTTTAGTATATTTATATTTATATATACAGTATATATTATATTTTGAAAATTTAAGAATAAAATTACTTACAATTTGCTGGTTATTTGTATAGTTAAAAATATAACTAAATAAACATATACCCTAAAATGCAGCTATTTCATTAATACATATTGTTCTATGCTACTTTCAGCACGTTCAACTTTTTAACATTTGTATATCTTTATTTTTTGGGTTGATTCCTGTCGAACAAATTGATGTCTGATTTAGACCTTGTTTTAAATCCTTAAAAAAATATTTAATTCCTTTTGTTTACAAAAACAATCTCTTTTAAATCCCACTTTAATAACTTTTTTATTCATTTTAATCCAAACAATCGATCGTTTTAGTTATTTAAATCCTTTTTGATTATTCTCAAATGACATGCTCCCTCATAATACATCTTCCTCCAGTTGAACACAGAGTGGACGGAGGTCGAGATTATCCAACTGTTCAACGACGGAAGCGGACTCGGCTTCGGGCTGATTGGCAGCAAGAGTACCGGAGTTGTGGTGAGAACCATTCTTCCCGGCGGGGCCTCCGATAAAGTGAGTTACCGATATCTATGGGAACCTTTTTATTGATCGATTCGATATCAATGTAATCTTTTTATTAATCTATATTTATGGAATCTTTTATTAATCGATATATATGGAATCTTTTATTAATCGATATCTATGGAATCTTTTATTAGTCGATATCTATGGAAACCTTTTTATTAATTGATAAATATGAAGAAAAAAATTATTAATCGATATTTATAGAAAAAAAATTATTAATTGATATCTATGGTAATTTTTTTATTAATCAATATCTACAGAAACCTTTTTATTAATCGATATTTATGGAAACCTTTTTATTAATTGATATATATGGTAACCTTTTTATTAATCGATAGATATATGGAAACCTTATAAGTTATCGATACCTATGGAAACCTTTTTATTAATTGATAAATATGAAAACATCTTTATTAATCGATATCTATGAAAACCTTTTTATTAATCGATATCTACGGAAACCTTTTTATTAATCGATAGCCATGGAAACCTTTTTATTAATCGATATCTATGGAAACCTTTTTATTAATCGATATCTATGGAAACCTTTTTATTAATCGATATTTATGGAAACCCTTTTATTAATCGATAAATATAAAAACATATTTATTAATCGATATCTATGAAAACCATTTTATTAATCGATATCTATGGAAATCTTTTTATTAATCGATATCTATGGAAACCTTTTTATTAATCGATATTTATGGAAACCTTTTAATAATCGATATATGGAAACCTTTTTTATTAGTCGATGTATATGGTAACATTTTTATTAAAGTAAAATTCTACAGGGTGTAGGAAGAGTAGAGAGTTGATATCCGAAATATATAACTCTATAAATCCAATATTTATTTAAAATTCTGTAGAATTAAATACATAAATTTTAATTATTCTATAATTGTCATATATTCAGTAGAAAGGTCAATTTATCATTATAAAATGTCAATTTTAATAATTTGATTTCACTAACTTCTTTGTCCAGTTATTCTAATGGTGTACGACTTTATTGCTATAGTTTCACCGATAAACTATTTATATATATATATAGTTATACGTTATACGTTATAGGGGTATAAACATATATACAGTTAAGATGATCGCAATTTTTAATCGGTGTAAGGAAACTTTATTAATATGCTGTCTGTCAAACTATGGGAAACTGATTCAATTTAAACATAACTTGATTTTGCCAATCGTCCCAATTCAAACTGACAAACTCATTTTACTCTGATCTAGATTATTTATTATTTTTTTAATAAATTT
This sequence comes from Coelogynopora nodosa, assembly GCA_034780555.1. Lineage (NCBI taxonomy): Eukaryota > Metazoa > Platyhelminthes > Proseriata > Coelogynoporidae > Coelogynopora > Coelogynopora nodosa. The sequence continues at coordinate 6,100 of JAUZND010000509.1, read as the reverse complement.
TCAACAAATAAAACTGTTATGTTTTTGGCGACAGTACAAATGGAATTCGGTGCCTACAGTAATCAAAATTCAAAAAATGGAGTCAATAAAATAAGAATACAACATACAAATATTATAAATAAATATACAATTGGAAAACCTTTTTATGTCATTTAAAAATTCGAAGTGTATCCTTCACCACGCACAATGTATCTTGACTCAAAGTGTACCAATTTGGGATAAACCATGGTTATTACAACGCTTTCGTATTATTATTAAGTTCTGTACTTTCCACAATATTTCCAAAAAGTTGTAGTCGATTCTGATTGGACAGTATTATTTAATAAGTACTGTCAGTGAAAACCCTATTATCATTGTCACTTAATCTATACTTTTACATTTTTTGATATAGATTTCAATAAAAAAACACAATCACTGATAAAAATAGTCATAACAGTAATATATTATAATCTTATACTCATAAATAGTAGTTGAGATTGTATGAAAACTAAAACATACGGTTATGACGAATAGGCCCACAGATTAACTTTATTTTAATCAATTTAGGAATGAAAATAGCATTTACATATATTAACATAATATGTTACTAGCGCAAGTAGATAAAGAGGTAAAGGTAAATTTAAATAGATATTTTTTCTTTATTCTAACATAAGTGACTGCAAGTGTATTACACAATCTAAATCTGGAAAAGATTAAACAATACCAATTACTTAACTATCTTTGCATGATTCTTATAGAGATAACTTTTCAACAAATCTATGTCCCAACAGCTGCTGAAAAGTTTTCCCTAACATTAATCACGATCACCTCAAAAGTACATAGTTGGAGAGCAACTCGAAACATCAATTTAGTCATTGCTGGAACTAGAATTATACACTAAACCGTATTATCTAATTGCCTCATTAGTAAGTTGGGCCAGTGTTGAGAAAGGTATTTGAAAGCTAGTTATATGTTGGAACCAGAGGCACGTCAGATTCATTGGAGCTAAATGATTGAAGATATAGGGAGAGCGAAATACCCACAGAGATAAAGAAAGAGAGAGAGAGGGAGAGAGACAGAGAAATAGGTGGGAAAGTGAGGGAGAGATATTGATAGAAAGAGAAAGAGACAGCGACAGAGACAGAGAAACAGAAAGTGATAGAGAGAGAGAGAGGAGAGGGAGAGAGAACGAGATAACTTCTTAATATGAAAATAACGCCATGATTTGACAAGAGCTTGATCGTGTAAGTGATCTCATCAAATGTTGATCAAATTTCTTGGCATTACTTAAATTTAATCGAGTGGATCGACAGTTTCTATCCTCCGTCTCTCTCCCTGTCTACTCTTGGAATTGTTATTTACTATGCCTGCTGGAGTCCCCAAGAGACTGGACAGAGTTGACTGAGATGCCAGAATTTGATTTTGTCAACGGTTGGAATTAAATCAAGTTTGCACTGCATAAACAACATCCCCTATGTCGTGAGGAGTAAGGAAGAAAGATGGGAGGGTAGGGGGGGGGGGGGGGGGTTCGGGTAGGTGACCTTAAATAATCTACTTGTCTGTAGTTAGTTAGTCCCCTTTTTAATTGCGCAACATGTTCTCTTACTCGGTCGGTATATTACAAGACTTTCTACAAAAATACATATATTTTTTAAGAATTTAACACTTTTTTTGTTACTCTATATTTCAGTATGGCTTAGATGCGCTCGGTTGCACTCAGTATTATATATATCCTCGTAGTTCATTAACGCAATCGATAAGATCTGAGGCAGACGTGGTCATCTGGGAAAAGAACTACTTTATTTTTAAAGCAATATTTATAGAGAAAAAAAATGTTTCTGATATAAAATATATTACTGCTGAAAAGGATGTATAAACACACTATATATGAAAAACGGGAGACTGTTAAAAAATAGGTTCAACATATTTATTAACAATTTTACAGAACAGCAAAACAAACTTTTCGTATTTAATTGAATTAGTTGTTATTGATTTTAATGATAAACAATCTTTTTAATGAATTATTAATGTAAAACATTTTTTCATGTTGAAGACCTTGAAATTATTATAATTTACAAAGATTCACAAATATTACTGTTTCAAATTTGATATTTGCTTTGATATTAATTTGATTTTACATTTTGAAAAAATAATATGTAATTTCACTCAATATCGTAAATGAAATCACATTTAAAAAACCCTTTTATTGTTGTTTAATGTGTTTGCTTAAAAACGTTTATAACAAAATGTCTTAATTATTCAGACTATTTTGAATAAATTCACATAAAAACAACATATTCAATTTAATAATTTATGTTTTAAGGCTTTCTATACCTAGAATAGTTAAATTATTATTGAACTTTAAATATAAAACTATATAATATTTAAATATAAATATAAATATTTAACCTTATTAAATATTGAATTTAAATTAGTTAAAACATTATTAATTTCGCAAAATTATACCACCAACATATGTCTGAAAAATGTATTTTTTGAAATCTGTCTCTAGTTCTATGTTAGTACCTCTTGATAATGATCTGTGCTCCCAACTTACTTTACTTCTCTTATAAAACAATAAACTTGTTCTAGACATACTAAATCATTTGCATATACTCATTGGTGAGGATGTTTAATCTCGGAATATGACCTATATATCACCGGCTTTATATAGTTTATTTCTTGCAATGATATGCAATGATAGAACCACTCTTTCTTAGATATTGTCTTTTAAAGGATAGAACCGAGCTATATAATTATGTGTTTGTTCTTTTTCATAAATATATTGGTATAATGCCGCTGGGAAACCAATCCAATTGAAGCTGTGCATATGCAAATACTATTCATATGATACTAATGAATTCATAAATACGTACTATTGATCGAACGCGGCAGGGCAATCTATGGAGCAATTTGAACTGGTTGGGAAGGCTGAGAATGAAGACAAAAATATAGATGTTATTCACCATTAAATGTCTAACAAAATATATTTTGAAATGTGAGTCTGAGACTTTGGTCCGATTATGCCATGCCTAAACCAAATATTTATTCAGTAAAGTAAGGAACTTGATACAAGCCCGCTAAAGTGGTTGAATAAACTCGCCAACATCGGCTGTGTTTTGTGATGCTTTCATCATTGTAAAACGACGCTATAAAAATATCAAATAGGGAGGATGTTAAGCCACGAACTAAGCGCGGATTATGTTTAGGCTCATCGCACATTCATATAGACATTCGCCGCGTCATGATAAAACGTGGTACATATTACACTGAGACTTCAAAATAACCTGAAAAGGTTATTAGACAAGTTGAAAATCGCAATAAAATGTTGGCATCTTGGTTTGTGTTGTTCTGATAGCACAAGATATTCTATAAAAAATAATATGCAGCAATTGACGAATTATATATGATAAAATATTTAGTAAAAAATTAGTTTAAGTTTATTTGTTCAAGATGATATAGCGATTAGCGACGCCATTTTGATTAAAGTTAATAAAGGTCCAAAAGTTTAATACATATTAACTTAAATGATTTAATAGGATGACTTGTGCAAACAATAATAATATATTGTGTAACATAAATAGCTGACAATTAAATGTTTAATGTAGGAAAATAGAGTACAAATATAAAATGAATAATATTCCAGAAATGAAAATCTAAATGTAGAAATAACTACCCTGGACCAAAGGAACGATATGTATTAATAACAATTAAAGTATCCTGACAAACTGAATCGCCTTTCTTATACTTTCATTACAGCTGTGTTTAAATAACAATACCTATTTTTCTATTTCTTTGTATTTAAGATAAATTTTTCATTACTACTTTTGTTCTCTAGATCTGATCCTTGATTAAATGTATATTTAATACTACTCTCACTGACTACTCGTAGCCTTTCCGCCAAAACTAAATATATTCACTTAGTTACTTAGTATGTTTAGTCTATATCAGCTATTTATTGTTTTAACTATATACTAGGGAGTGATTTAATAAACGTAAGTTAAGACAGTAGTAATCATGACCAAAAGTCGCATATGGATATTTGTTTCTAAAAAATGACAATTATTATTTTTAGCAGGATATACGTAGGTCCTACATTGCACAATTTTTTAACCCTGTTGCAATATTTTATTCATGTAACGAATTGTCAAGTATAACTCCAATGAATACTATACTTTAATAGTTGAATAATTATTTTTAATAATAACAGTAATTTAATTTGTAATTTTGTTTTGCTCTCTCAATAACTAATCTTTTATGTAAATGGTATGGACTGAAAATAGACTATAATCATATTTTTATGTATAATGAAGTGTATAAAGCCATGTGATGTTGATATCACATTTGCTTACTCCATCGTGAGATAGTTAAACAAAAATCAATATTAGAAGATAAATTCTCAGAACATATGTAACATGTAAGAATAAAAAAGTCACAATAAAGGAAACCTTCAAAATATATCTTTCAATTATTTTAAATAAATATTTTATTAAAATATCATTGCTTGGTCTTTTCTAAACATATTTAATATGTTTTATTATTATATTTTTTTCTCCAAAATATATTAGTGCGTATACATGGTGTATGTTTATCTTCCTATTTTAAATTATATTTATTTTATAATTTATTATCAATATAAATACAATGTTAGTTAGATTGCAATTTGACAGTTTTTTCATGACCGCTTCCGAAAATTGAGTTTATTGCTTTTTGTAGTTACCTATAGTATAATAGATGCTATTTTCTAACATTAATGTAATTAATGTAATTAATCTATTTGTATATTTCTTTCATCTTGCATCTGAAAAATGTATTACTTAATATTTGTTGTCCAAACAATAAATTTTTCAATCTTCTTCTAACGACCGAAACTGCACATTTATAGGTTTTATAATCTGACCATTGTACATAATATCGTTACCTCATTTTTTACTTTTTTAAAATATATAATTATTATATAAGTTTGCAACAGATATAAACACCATACCTATATTTTTTTCCTATGAATCGAAGACGCCAGATTCAAATGAACATGAAATATATTTGCTTTTAATGTTATCTTGACGTGTGTATTCATTTAAATATATTTCAGTAGTTATTTTGTAATATAAACAAATGTTTCATATAACTAATTTTGAATACCCATAGTCTTTATTTCAATTTCAAAAATTGATTAATTGTCTCACGAACGTGACTTTATTCTACCTATAATATGATGCAATATATACTTTCGATTGATGTTGATGGCGAAATAATGTTTTATGGAACATTCTTTTATAGAAACTTGATTACTGAAATTGAATCTGTCCAAAAAAAATTCTGAAAGGATTTTGTATTGCCTTTCTCACGTTATAAAGTGATATAACATATATATCCATCTTTCGCAACTGATTTTATAAGTTGAACAATATTCCCCTAAGTCAGTGCGATTTAAAAGTGTGATTTAATTTATTTTTCAATATGTTTCGATTTGGGTAACGTTTAAAAAACTCTCAATTTGTAAGTAAAATGAGACAAAATTTTTTTACCCGTAGTCTATTCATATTCAGATATTTATAGTCATCGTCTGAATCATTTTGTTTTCCGAAAATCTGAGTATTTTATCCGAGTGTAAGAGTCAGTGGAAGATTTTGAACGAAATTCACATTATGTTTCAATAAATCTTTTGTTGCGAATATCTTGAAATATCTAGCTCTATCTCTCCCCCTTGCAATATCCATCTCTGCTATCTTTCTTTCATTGTATCTATATAACTTGAATTATAGTTTATTAGCTCAATATATTGCCTGTGAAAACTCAAAACTGATCGAGTCTATTTGGTGATAATGTATTAATCGTATTATTAAGTTGTCATTAAACTCAAGGTTGTGGGTTTCTTTTCAAAGCGTATATGTGTAGTACGTTTATTCATGTTTGCGATTTATTATGGAGATTGTCAGCGTCATAAAACTTAGGGGGATAATGCATAGTGAATTATATAATACATAGTACTAATTATTTAAAAATATATATTGATAAGGTTCAAATACGAGAACACAAAGGTTTTAGTTGGGGCAATATTATGAGAATGACACTATTTCTGGTGTGAATGATTTATTGAGGGCACTCTCTCCCTCTCTCC
>JAUZND010000508.1:0-14091 GCA_034780555.1 Coelogynopora nodosa | reverse complement strand
CTGTGGACGAAGACGAAGAGGCATTGTTACCGTCTTTGGAAAGCATGCGCGCAGGGTTGTACAAACAGAGGTTAAAACTTCGTTTAATGCCAACGCGAACTAAGGATACAAATAATACTTTAAGCGAACTAAGAAGACGCGAACTAAATAGAAGCGAAGTAAGTGGAAGCGAAATAAATAGACGCGGTCTAAGTACACGACCCCACATATATATCTATTTGTATCTAAATACATATTTAGATTGAAGTTTGACAGCATTATTCAGTAATTAGTGGATTATAGTTGTGTAACCACACCCGGTACATAATGTATAAGTGGTAACATGTTTTACTCATTCCACCTGGTTTTTGGTAAAAAAATAGTATTTTTTAAATAATTAGCATTCCCTTTTTGGAAATAGAAAATGTTGTTAATTTATAAAAAAGACAACAGTGAGGCCCATCACGATTCTGTTTAAAAATAAAAAAAGTTTAACTCATTTATTTGTAGGTACTCTTAATATAGCTTTATATAAAAAAAAAAATCATATATAGAAGACACATATATTTATATATAATGGTTTTGAGAAAGAACATTGACAAAATAAAATATGGAGTCCAAATAGCTCTTAAAGAAGAACTAAACAACACAAAATGGTATGGATGGTATTAAATTACCCACAAAAATATGCAACAAAAATCTGGAACCAGTTAACATGGTCACACGTTTAGAAGCAATTAGTTTTAAAGTTTTTCCCTACCCAAGAAAAGAGATGAGAAGGACTGTGGTGATTAACTATAAAATACATACTATAGTTTATACTATTTAATTCATTTATAAAAAAGAGCCGTAATGGATAGAAATGCAATGACAGAATTAACAAAAAGCTGGAAAGACAAGAATGTCAGTATCAATATAAAACCAAGTTTAGTCAATGCCTTGGTACATCCTATATTTACATATTTGTGCAAACCATGGACTGTAAATAAGAAAGACTGGAAGATAATAAATGTATGTAAAATATGTTGCTGGCGAAGAATGCTTCAAATCAGTTGAACTTGACACAAAACCAACACTGAGTTTCTGCATGAAATTAGCCCTACACATCGCTCTCCTTCTTCATTCTCAAAGATCAATAATTGTCATACTTTGAACTCATCATTCAGTCGAAAGATTCACTCACTAGAGAAGAGGCTAATACTCGGAAAGGTAGAATGAACACGAAAGAATTAAAGGCCGTTTTAATCATTTTAAATTCATCCTAATTTGTTTACTTAGTCCATATATAAAACATATTTTAAAAAATAGGAAAATCCATGAAAAATTAAATGATATGATGTAATAAATATTACTATAATTAAAACAGAGAATACACCGGCGGATCCAGGATTTTATGAAAGGGGGGGAAAAAAAGGGCACATCAAAAATTTTACAATTGATTTTTTAAATTATTAAAACACAATATTTTTACAGAATAATGTAACAAAAAAAATTATGCTGCATAATAAAAAGGGCAGCTGTGAAAAATAGGGGGGGGCCTGGATGCGCCGGTGGAATAGTTCAATTCAATTATTTAATAGTTATTTAGTCAACAAATATTCAAGAAATAAACTTTTCCAATAAAAATTATGAATTTAATATACTGTATGTAAATTAAATATTACAAAGCATTTTAATATTAGGTGTTTGAATATATAGTTTTTTTTAATATATAATATCTTTTCTGTAGATATTTAATTTTTAATAATTGTTTGTCGTTTATTAATTGCAAAACACAAAATAAATAATGGCCGATTTTAATCCTTTAAAATATGTAAAACATTATAAAAATCGCTAGGATTTAAATCTGGAGTTAATAATTAATTTTATTTGTAGTCCAGTGGCAGTTGGGTCGAACTTTGAAATGTTTGATAAAAAAATTTGGTTACATTTTTGAGTACTCTAGATCATGTAGTTTAAGAATCATTGGGTGTAATGATTATTTTCAAAATTCAGGATGGCCATCAATATGGTCGCCAAATTACATTATTGGCTATAACTTTTAAACCATACCACGTAGAATCATAATTTTGGTGTCTAGTATAGGGCTTTTGGTGTCAAGGAATCCATTTTTTATGTTCAAATATTTATATGACTATCCGGAGCATGAGAAACACATAAATTAAACTTAATGGGGAAATTAGTATTGAGCTGAATTAATTTAGGTAATGGCGGTGTACAGATTAAACAATATTATGGTAAGAAGAAAAAACAGTAATACGTTTTAATAAACAATGTGATTGATACAAGGCCAAATAAGTACAAGTATGGCTTCATTTTCTGCATTTATCAAAACGAAGAACAAACAGTAATAAGGTTTAATAAACAATGTGATTTATACAAAGCCATGTAGCACAAGTTCTAAAATGACTACATTTTTAAACATTTATCATAAAGAAAGGCAAACATTAATAAGTTTTAATAAACAATGTGATTTATACAAAGCCAAGTAAGTTCTAATATGACTACATTAAATCAAAATTACCATGTTGTTCAATTCTTGACGATTAGAAGGAGTAGCTCTTCAGCAAGAAGGCGGAGTCTATACAGATATTCTGAGGATATTTTTTCCCTTCAGCATCTTTTTCACTGACACAGTATGTTCTTCAGACCACTGTCGGCCATGAGTGTACCTATACAGGATACGAAATCGATGAGGAAATACATGTAGCCAAGAATGGGTATAATTTTTGTTATGAGATCAGGAGTGGCGAAGAGAATGTCGACGATATAACCTTGTAGATTTTCTAGTCTGCTGTCATGACAAATGACAAGGTACTCTTGATTTGCTTCTTGAACAATACGCAACCCATTAACAATGACTATGTTCACTGTGTCTGGGTCAGCTGACTTCATGTATAGCAAAGCCATGTAGCGCACAGTAGATTTGCTGGCAGGCATCATTCCAGCTTCTTTACAGAACAGAGAGTTGAACCCGTTGTATTCCGGTGTATTTGCTTATTGAAGCACACTTAATAAAAAGTTGAAGTCCAGGTGTCTTGCTCTGTTCAAGGAGATACCGACAGCTTATTCGAGCTCATCAGATGGTTTCAAATTTATACTGAACTGTAGTGGCATGTCTGGCTTCTTGGGACCCCTATATCTCACTACTGCTTGGTCCAAATCAATTAGTTCCTTCATCTGCTCTTTTCTGAGTCTGGGAATGAGGACATCATGAGTTACAAGTGTATGTCGAGGCTGTGTTTAACAGACACCGACAATTTTTGGAATAAATAGCATGATCAAAATGGTCAATAATTACTTAGACGAGACCACCAACTGATTCGTCAGTCAGGCCTGCCAAGGCTGTGTCACGTGCAGCCTGCACCGCAGCCGAGCGGATGAAACGCCGCACCTCATCATAACTACACGTGATTTAGAACTTATAGATCATGTTAATAACAGAATTGAGCTCACACATCAGCACACCAAAAACAATTTGTAAGGAGGTGGGCTGGTTGGCTGTAACACTAGTGACAATGTTGCCAACCATGATGTAGGGCAGTGATGGTGATGAATCAGCCGTGAACTTCGTGTCGACTTTGGAGAGTAGCTTGTTAAGAAAATTACTAGCACATTCAGTAGCTGAGGGCTTTCCAATGTGTACATAATATGATGTGAACTCCCTCTTCACTGCCTTCAACTCTTGTTCTATCTCGTTTCCGAGCTACTCGAGTGTGGCTTCTTCAACCTCATCCTTAGCATTTACAATTTTTAGTGTATTTGCAACGCTGTTCTTGAAGACAACTAGACTAGCAATCCCAGGTGAGTGAAAACTCAAAATGTCATCAACAAATTGAGACACGACTTTCTCCACAAGTGTTCTTCGCGACAAACGGGTACTGCCTTTTTGCTCATACACATCCATGATCTCCAGTGTTCCAACTTTGTACGGTCTTTCTGAAGCACATCGAATGTCTGGAGAAGAGCTGTATGCAGAACACAAAACAAGCACACTATTAAGTTGCACAGTGGTATACCACACTGGATTCCGATCCCTCACCACTCGATCCACGGGACTATATGGCTGGGAAGCCGATGATGTCAACAAGTCGCTCTCTGCAACTAATGTAGCGGAAGGTATTTGTCTGGCACCAGATTACGTGCTCAAGCTCATTCGCTGTGGTTGTGCTTCAGAATCATCATGCAAGGGAGGAACTGTGGGAGCACAGGTCGCCATGCAAGTCCTATGTACGACATTTTGTGCCTGTGGGGGAAGGCTGAGCCTTCATGTTTTAACCAATTCACTTCTTTCAAGCTAACTGATGAAGATGAAGAAGGTGGTGTACAGGAAAAGGTTTGAGGGAGTCCTCTTTATGATAAATGTATAAAAATGTAGTCATATTAGAACTTACTTCGCTCTGTATAAATCACAATGTTTAAATGTGTATATATTTTTCTTTTTACCACATTCTTGTGCAATCTGTACACGAATCCACTCAGCTCAATACTAATTTTTTCATTAAGCTTAATTTATGTGTTTCTCATATTCTGGTCAAATAAATATTTAAACATCACAAATGGATTTCTTGACCTAAAAAACCCTATCAAAGATACCAAAAGTATGATTCTAGGTGATATGGTTAAAAAGTTATAGCCAATAATGTGATTTGGCGGCCATCTTGAATTTTGAAAATTCCAAGCGGGGGTAATCAATGGATTCTTGAACTACATTTATATGGTCTAGAGTACTCAGAAATGATAAAAACCGATTGTAACTACCATACATTGTAAGGTTTTGAGAAAAATTGGCCTGTGCCACTGACTATTGTTTATTTCAAAATAATTTTAAAATTATTCTAAGACATTCTAAAATTCGTTTTAGTTGTTTTTCTTAGTTACTTTAATTATTTTCAAACTTATCCTGTTTATCTTAATTACTTTTGCATTGACGACCTTGAAAAATACGTTAAATTTGCTTCGGAGTTGTCCTCAACCTATAAAAATGAGCAAAAACATTAAACTTGGTGGACACTATTTATTAAACATTCTGACATTAATTGACATCTTAACGAAGAAAATGTTCTTTTGTATTTTGATTATTTAAAAAAGAAGGACTGAGGCTGTAAAAGTTATTGACATTACCAATTGCAGTAACATATTTTTAATAATAATAATTTTAAAGGGTTATTCTATAATGCTATTCTATGAAATTTCTGTGCATGCGTAATGATTATTAATAGAATAATTAAATCATCGTTAAATTATTTAATATTTAATTTGCTGTTTACATTCACGTTATGGTATATTATTTGTGCTAGTTTTTTTTTTGTGCTATTTTTTTTTTGTGCTATTATTTGTGCTATTATTAATGCTAGTTTATAATGTTACTTAACACGTTTGTGAATAATTTATTTTAATAACCCATTTTAATACATTTTTAAAATTAAAAATCAACTTTTCAATATGTCCATTGAATAAATGACTTTTACATAATATATACAAATTTCGGATAAACTAGATTTATTATTTTTAAATACAAAAATTGCAAAGTGTTGCAGTCTGCTTACATATTTTTAGCTGAGTAAGAAGATCTACTAATTAAAACAATATTTGATTTTGATCAAGAAAATTTTACGTTTAGTTTAAAAGTATTTTTCTAAAACGATTTCAAAGTTCTTTTTAACATACAAAATCAGTTTAAACATTTTGGTATTATTAAGTTAAAAAAATATATTAAAATGTAAAATTGTTAACGAAACTGAGGGATAAGTTTCGTCAAATACAATATTATATATACAATTTATATACCCGTTGGGAAGGTTTCAAACCTCAGATGTAAGTGCTGTCGTAAAATTTTTTTTACAAATCATTTGATGAAGTTGTTACGAATTCTATTTTAAACTTTTTAATTTAAATATTTTAAGTTTGTAAATAATTTACTGAAGTTTAGACAAATATCTATGATTTAATTGATTAAAGTAATTTTAATTTATGGTGCTATATGAATACGAATGTATTGGTTTGAAACAATATGTTATGCATACTGCTCTAGTTACCAGACTCTAAAATTATGATGTTAACATCTTTGTGTATATGTATCTGCACATATATATCTATGTTATATATAGATATTATAGATGTTATATCTATAGTATAATACTATTTATAGTAAATATATGGCCATTATAGGCATAATGAAATATAAAAAATGAAATTCCAGCATTAGCATAGGTTCTACCGCGAATTTTATTGTCATTAAATTATATAAACAAGTTCAACATATACAACGAAAATGACTACATCTAGTACTTGTGTAGTTTATTTAGCACAAAATACACGAACATATCAACATTATAATATTAGCGTCAAGCAATTGGAACAGTTTAGAACGTAAATTATGCTTAAATCCAGTGTATATACGGATAAAAATGCCCATGGCAAGCACACAAATTTAGGCCTTATCGAAATGTAATGCAATTTTATCTACTATAACGTTCTTTATTTAAGGGGCGCTTCCTTTCCACTTGTCACAAATAAAGTGCGTTGCTGCTTGAATCGTATATATTATATCCCATATTCTTTATTAGACATAATTTAAACGAAATCCTGAGCGTTTGTTTAAATATATTTACTAAATTTTCAAATATTGTAAAATCTTCAATATTTGATGATTTATTAATATGTTATTTATAATCTGCTTAAAAACGTGTATTTTTGCAAAATAAAGATAATTTACTAAGTTACTACGCTTTTATTTATAATTAAAACTGTTGCAGATAGGATCTACTTAAGCGAAAACTATCCTATCAACCATGATTTATAATCTTAAAATATTTAAGAGGATTTAAAGAATTTAAGGAGAATAATCATCAAAATAAAGAGCAATGACTGTTTTCACGCGGAAAACTATATTGTAAATAAGGTTTTTGAGATTTATTATTAGAAACATGAAAAAACAGAACTACAAAACAAATTATGTGGGCAAAAGATCACAACATAAATATGTAATGTTCGTAGATTTCTGAATTAAAAAGACAATATCTCTTAAATATCATACATAATTATTCTAACCTATAATGATAACATTGTTATCTGTCATATTATTTATTAAATTACGAGAGTAAAGTTTAACCGCTATTGCGGAATTACTAGAAAATTATAGATAACAAAGAATTGCAGATAATAGTTTACTATAATGTAAATAATAACCATTGGCAAAAAACACAATTACAATGAACAATTTGTTTATTTATTATCAATTTATAATACAAAAACAGTAACTTCGCTACGACAATAAAACAATACTCTGGTATATACACAATTCCTTCAATAGATATTAGGATAACCATAATAAAATGACCCATCAGCCAGGTACTTGGGACAGGTAAGTATTAAGTGAAGCATTCCTGGCAGAAAGATTGAAGGTCTCAAACTCCTTGGTTAGAAAAAGCGGTGCCCGACTATCTCCAGTTCCAAACAAAGTTTTCAGTGATTCTTTCGTCGCCTCTAACACGGCAATCTCAACTGATTCACCAGGAGCTGTAAACAAAAGACAACTAGGCGTTAACAGGTGCAATTTGGGTGAGTCGACGTTATTATTATTATGTATCTCGGATATGTGATATTAAATAAATGTTCATTGCCTTTAAAATTAAGTAGAACGGGAACGGGAAAATGGTTATGTTGATAGTTTGCACATGCTGAGGTAGTTGTGTTGGAACAGATGTGATTCTCCCTTTGACTAGTTCCTTGTTAGTGAACAGCCCTAATACAACCTATACTCAATTCCAGAACAGCAGATAATAAGGGATAAAAATTAAAACTGAACACAAAACCCTATTAAATGCTCTGTTAAATATATACAAAATAAAAATATAGTTTAGCCGATGCAGGGGGATTCCGCACTTTTAACCAGTAAAATTCAACTACTGATCATAATTTTCTGTATAATTTAAAAGTAATTTTTATTTAAGATAACATCTACTAGAAAATCGATTAAATTGAATTATCAACTCCTTGAAATTGAATCGCTTAAGTTACTTATGACTTGTAATATTTCATCAATTAAATAATTGTACCAAGTAAATTATATAATTTGTACCTAAAGTAAAAAAAACTTTCAATCGCTAAAGATTTATAATAATTTATATATAACATATTATTCTTTAATAAATCACTCTTTATCGTGTTTTGATTGATCGTACTCTCTGATTTATTTGGATTCCCCATCATAAAAATATTTTCCTATACATTAATTTAACTATTTGTAACCTACTAAATTAACTTTTTGCCACAATCCTTATTTGGTAGATAAAAAGTATGCGCTTGATAAAGTAATGTTTTAAAAAAATGCAATAATAATAATCAAAATGATACATTATTTAAACATACAGATCAGAAAAGTCGCTAAATCTATGCAATACGAGGTGAAAAATATCAGTGGATACATATTTGTATGTGTATAACGAAATAACTCACACCATTCACTGCAAATACATATATGGCACATTAAATTGTATTACATTTTATATTGTAATTACATTATGTTATACAGTACATTGTATACATGCGTCTTAATACTTCCCATAAAACTGCGCTATGTAAAAAGGGGGCAACAAATATATTTTTAAGTGTTAATCTATAACGATCTATAATTATGTTCCCGTTACTGCCATGTATAATAGTGTTATGCATATAGCCAGAACGATTGCATTAAGCTGTTTTAATCATTGTAACTATAGTACTTAGTTTTTTTTATATAAGATCCCTTATTTAGATTTGAGGTATCAAGTGTTAAAATGACATTAATAACACTTTTTAAAGGACCATATATTTAATTAGCCAATATAATATAATATTATATATTTTGGAACATATATAAAAACACAGAGTTTAAACACATAGTATAGCGTTCCAAATATATTATTATTCAAAAATAGTATTTTTAACATTTCGTTCACATAAACTTTTAATATCAATAAAAATACAGTTTGATTAAAATTTATAGTTATTTAATCAATTTCAAAATGATATTAGTCATTTGAAATATAATTAAATACACACGACTTTCGGAAAGATAAAACATCATTTGAGAAATATTCAATACGAAACAAATTAATAAGATTGATTTATTATTACAATGTTGTCTTATAGTATATAAATATTTCATTACAGATATTAATTAAAAAGTAATAAATTAAATATAAATTATTAGACATTACATATTACACAAAAATTGCAACACGACCAATTCAATAATAAAAATCAAATAAGTATTTCGAAATACTAATTATTTTATAATACTTATTAAAAACCAAAAGTAGATTTTTTTACAACTTCATACTATAGATCGGTTGATTTTCCAAGTAGCAATTTTAAAGGTTTAATGCGTTAAAATTGAAATATCTTAACATTTCCGCGTAGAATTTTATATTAGAATAAATTTCCATATAAAAAACGCAGACAATTATTTTACTGAAAACTCTACAAGAGAAAGAAGACTTTTAAAAAACTAAACTGCCGATGGCTAGACTATAAAAATGAAGGCGTTGAATGCGCTCATTGGGATTTAATCAATACTACCTAATCAATATTATTTTACATGATGAAAAAAACATTATAAATTATATATGGTTTATATGTTGAGTTATTGTAAATATATATATGAAGAAATATACGAGCTTTTCCTGTAGAATAAATATAGCAATTATAGTGTAAACCAAGAGTTTACATGTTAAATTAAAACAATTAGTCAATAACGCGAACGGTATATAATCTAAACACAATGTAGCTTTGAAATAATATTTAACAAATTTTAGAATTATTACTAAGAACTAATTAAATTTATAGTTATAAAATTATATTAAAGAAAGATTTTCGGTTTTGAAAACAAAACAATTGGAAAACTTATATTTAGTTCTATAGCAAAACACACTCCGCTTATGAAATGGTTGTTATTTTAAATATAATTCTACTGTTGCAGCTATTATTATGCAGCTATTATTCCTTAATAAAATGTAGAAGAAAGTAGGGATGCGATGATGTATGACTTCAAACCATTAACATTTACATAAAAGTTTAGATGAAAAGTAAAGTTGCTACTGTCCGTCATCACCTATCACAACATTACAGACCCTTGTCAACGCTGCTGCTTAGGTCTGTTTGACATTAATACAACTTTAGAAAGTTAATTTAGTTCACCTCTGAAATCTTACACTCAGTCGGATAATTAGACAGACAGACAGACAGACAAACAGATAGACACATCTCTTCAATGGGTGGGAAACAAGAGAAGCTCACCCAAGTGAGACTGTAACCAAAATGTTGGGTAAGTTACGCGCTACATGGGGACAAAATAGCTAAAAACTGAAAATGAAATCGGTCGAGGGGGAGGAGGGTAATCTTCCAAATATTGAGCAGAACAAAATAGACGCTTGAAATCAAATATAAAATGCCGATATAAGACACAGTGGGGTTATAGTGGACTATAAATGTGATAGATATGAATAGGTTATCATATATGACTATTGTATAATTAGTTAGAATAAAACATTATTAGCATATCGTGACATATACGTGATATTTAAAAAAAGGAATAATTATATTTGTCCAACTTTCATGAATTTAATTAGCCGAAGAGAATTACAACATTTTTTTTTATTAAAAAAAGGTTAAACCATGCCATTAATCAAACTTTCATTTAGGAACATAACAAATATGACATATATGTACATGTTATTTGAACGATATTTTATACATTAATCTATTTCAGCTAATATTAAGTAACCATTCAACTAATATACGAACTAATAAAAAGATTCAATGAGATTGATAGCGCTTTATTACTTGGAGAAGTTAAGTAATACATTACAAATAGTATTTGATTATGCTAATAAGTAATACAGTGTATTGCCTATATATTTTACTAACAAAATCGCATAAAATTAAAATAAGAACTGACAAATGACCTCTTAAAAGTAGTATAAAATCAGGCTTATTACATAAAAATAAGACTATATTCACACTATAGCCCTATGCAGATTTTTACAACTCTGTACAGTAATACTACTAACGTATCACGTAATGATTCTCCTACATTTATGTTTGCTGGTCTTAACAAACTATCATATAAATGTCAAACAAATTTTAATACCAAATTCATTTATGAAAATTTTAATTATTTAAATATTTCAGAAAAATTATAGTTCTTTTAAACTAATTATTTCTTATATCACAACATATTGCCCATATTATTTTATGGATAAACAACATACACAGACTACACAGCAGTTCACCACCATCCTGCTATTTTGTGCACTTAGCTTAATCGATTTTTTTACAACTCGATCTGGAGAATTAGTATCTAATTTAAAATATAATTCTTTAATTTAAAAATACCGGAAAAGTCGTATGGGGTTAGGGGGACTAATCCCCCCAAAGGGGTCCAGAGCCCCCCGAAATATTTTATTTTTTAACATTCTAAGAAGGGCATCCGATGTTTATACGTTAGTAGTCTTAGATTAGCAGATACATGTAATAAAACCACTAAAAGTGCACGCATAACAAAATAGAATTATAACCTATTTTTGTCGATATTCACATTCATAATGTCTAACATATTACTTACCGTTTATTTTTAAGTTATTGTAATCACCACTAAATAATAACTTGGTAAATCCTTCAATGAGAAAATCGTTGCATATTTTAAATATAATCAGTACACAATTTCCGTTAAAGATTAATAGTTATCCTATGGGGTTGACATGGTTGGTGGTGTTGGTGGGGGGTACCTTTTTATAGTGATTTTGTGCGAATTACGAGACCCAACCAAATCATCTCCCAAAAAACGGAAGATTACGAGCTTACTCAGTAATAAAATGCATTACAAATATAATTTTATTATGTATAAAATGTATATTGTATACGACTGAAAGTATAACTTCTTCTTAACTAAAACAGTCCCAAGCGAGTTTTTTTTACTTTGAGTACTTAATGCTTTAATTTAATCTACCAATTGTTTATAAAAACTTTCAAGCCGATACAGATTCTTGTGGCGAAATATAATGAATTTAGTTTTATCAATTGAAGTACCTACTTAACGAGCATGCACGACTGGTTCAAACTAATTATCCTAACTCTACCTGAAGACATTTTATACAGTTGTTAAAATAGAAATGATTATTTCATAAAATAAATGTTATATAGAACGATACAATCCGTGTTTCCCGGCTGCCAGTGCACAAAAGATTAAATAAAATATAATACCTATACGACATGACACACATAATATAAGCCGTTAAAACGAGTTGATTTCGCACATTCTGGGCATTAACTCTTTTCGAATAAATTTTAATAGCAAATTATTTTATATGATTCTGTATGCTGTGGACTTTGGTGAGGGGGTATACAGTCCCCAACTAACATATTATACCTCTCATTGACCAACTATGTTGCAATTGGTACACATGTATACCTTGCATAAAAAAATTGTAGTAAACCGAAACTAATAGCATATTTTTCAATGCGTCACGTGATCTTGTCTGGTACATACCGGGGAATAATATTAATTTTTTAAATCACGCGCTTCTGACAGTAGTAGGGAATAGGGACTTCTACTCCACCCCCCCTCCGCCCACGCAATTATTTTATTTTTTTGATGACTCACCCCCCCGTGACCTTGATGACTCATTTCTAAAAATAGATTATGACTCACCCCCCCTCCCCGTGACCTTGACGAACTCGTGTTCCTATTGGCCGATTTCAACTAGGTCAAGGTCGTTCCCGACTAAATCGGGGGCGGGGATTCCGATTTTGGGGTTCCACAATCGTTTATTTACAGACCTCTCTCTCTCTCGCACATTTATTTTGTACAAGTCGGCAATGAGTCCCAAATGCGTATACCGCAATGGTGGTTATCAATTGATAACAGACAATGATATCCCGCAAGCATCACTGCCTCCACCACCAACATCACAGCCGTCATCTATCCAGCACGTGTACGACCCGCGTCTATCCCAAAGTGCTCAAGTTGGCTCTCTTTTTCTCATGCGGTCACATCTACTCCACGTCACCATCCTGAATTTTTCAATCATTCGCCTTACCAACAACAACGCAGTATAACTACTCCTCCTCATTATGCTCCACCACCGTCTCCTATACCTAGCGGATCCTTCCAAGGCCGATTGCTGCAGCAACTACATGCAGTACCGCAACCACTACCCCCTTTCCATGATCTTATCCCAGTGTGCTCAACAGACGTTTTTATCTACTACCTCCAATTCATCTCAACTCAACGTTTCCTACTCACCATCATATAGTTTATCTCAACGAGATATGTTTGCCAGCGCCACTCCTCCCCATCCTACTGCAATTGTACAACGTGCGAGGAGTGAGCTTCAGCTTAATATTTCCTAGCAGGGTGCCGGGGAGCGGGTGGAGACCGGTGTGCAGTTGCCACTACCGACGTCCTGCGTCATTACCTCCGCTTCTCACTCCTCTACCTCTCATGCAATACAACAACAACCATGCATATTAGCATCTCTTAATCAGAGATGAACGTCTAAATCTTCCGCGATTGTTATCACCTTACCCCATAAACAAGTGCCCACCCCTGGTGAATTTATATGTGGACAGTGTGACTTTTGTTTTAAATCATTGGATTTATTAATGGCACATCGTGCAGATTGTCATCTAATTTCTATTTCAATATTACCTGACTATGTAAATGAACATGTGCGTCGTTTCCAGTCTTCTGAAGCATTCAATTTGAACGGATAAACCCACCAGTGCAACCTATTGATTTTCTTAATTCTATACGAGGAAGTATAGCCGAGACGTTGGATATTCTCATCAACGGCTGTGCTGAATGTAAAGTACATCCAGTGTTAGCTTTACGTATATTACAAATAGATCCACACACGGCGGATATAGTTCGATCTGAGCGGCAGCTGTTTTCTCTACCGGCAGATGTTATTAATTCCGAAACATTTTTCGACTATATTCTCGCCGGATTACTCCGTTTGATTGAGGAATTTATACAAAATGGCTCCAATTGGATTATCGAAAGTGTGGAGTGGTTCGACCTGCGTATTACTCGCTATCACAGTGTTCCCTACAAGCGCGGACATAGTT
>JAUZND010000507.1:0-14093 GCA_034780555.1 Coelogynopora nodosa | reverse complement strand
CCTGTACTTTTATACATTGTGTGACACCATCCTGTACTTTTATACTACATTGTGTGGCACCATCCTGTACTTTTATACCACCTTGTGTGGCACCATCCTGTACTTTTATACATTGTGTGACGCCATCCTGTACTTTTATACATTGTGTGGCACCATCCTGTACTTTTATACCTTGAGTGGCACCATCCTGTACTTTTATACATTGTGTGACACCATCCTGTACTTTTATACCTTGAGTGGCACCATCCTGTACTTTTATACATTGTGTAGCACCATCCTGTACTTTTATACCTTGAGTGGCACCATCCTGTACTTTTATACTACCTTGTGTGGCACCATCCTGTACTTTTATACTACCTTGTATGGCACCATCCTGTACTTTTATACCACCTTGTGGCTCCCGTACCTTAAATAGCTCCCGTATGGGCTCCAGTAGTAGGGAAAGTAATGTACGAGACAGATACTTTTAATAATAAAACATAATCAAATATCTAAAATGTTATCCATTCATGTAAAATCAATAGAAATTGTTAGTGAACAAATATACTTCATAACTACCACTAGTAATTACATTACATTCAGTCATTTAAATTCTTCATATCTATCTTAGTAAAGGTATATTGTTGTGATTTGACTGAAGATAGCCCACTATTTTGTCTTATTTATGGAGTGTTGACTTCATCTTAAGTTAAGGAACTTGAAGACCACCGAACAGTTTCTATCTAAAAGATTGCAAACGATATAACCATATTAGAGCTGGATAGCAGGATCACCAGGGGGGGGCTGGGTTTCGAAAGCCCCTTTTTTTAATCTCTGCTCTTTTTTGATAATGGTGCCCTTTTTCTAAACTAGGTATTAATTCTTTAAGTGGTATATTTTTAATATTATATGTCTAAATATCCAATAACATGTGCAATTGGTAAAGTGATCAAGGATAAATAAATGCCCTTTACAGAAAATTCTGCCATTTCCCTCTGGTAATAATATAAATTTCACACTATGTACGCAATACCTGTACATACTACGTCATGGTGTGTTTTTATACAAAGAAAAATGCCCTATTATTCTGCACCCTGTACCCTAGACCCCGCTGAAAATTATGCTTCTATTCTTCGGTGCACAATTTAATTCGGGTGTGCCCTTTTTAAATAACGACCCTCTTTGAAAAATCCTGGTGACGACCATGAATTAATTTTTGCGCAATTTATAATTTCTTTTAATATCGAGTCATACCAAATACTTATAGAGTTCCAATTAGTCGATGTTTTTTTTAATCCACAAATAATAGTCAATTTATATTGATGTTGTTTTTTGTTTTTATCGCCTAAGAGAGGTCTCAACCAAAATAAAATTAAACCAGTTTTAACAATCCTTTTGAATGTACTGTATATGAATTTGTTAGGGTATTTTTTCTATTTCCGGAGGAACACGACATGATCAAGGGCTCTAGTTGTAAATAAATAAAACTGAACAATATATTTAAGCATCTCAAAATAATATAATAAGTTTTTTAGTGAACTGTACTCATAGGAGGACATATTTCTATCATTGAGTTTTTGCTTGAACAAGCATTTAGAATACAATGCAGCAGTCGCCGATGTGTACTTGACTGATGTTTTGGGGAAAAATTATGAATTAATGTAAATATTCAATTTTGTATAAATGTAATAAACATTAAATACAAATATTGTACGATACACCAATATGTGTAATTAAAATAACAACATGCACGGTAGACTAGTAGTAAGGGCGCCATATATATATTTAGGATGGAAATATAAGTGCAAATCTTAACATAATATAAGAGCTACCATAGCATAGCTGATAATACCGCATGTACGTTATGATCTAAACGTATGCATGTATTGTGTTACATGATTTCCATACTGTAATTGTAACACAATAAAGATAATTGCCTCACCTATTGAAACTTGGGCAGTACGAGTGGTTCACTAAAAGGCTATCTAATAAAGACTGTATGTTTTATAAACAAAAATCATGCTATACATATAACTAGAAAATGAAAAACAATATACAATTAAAAAAATTGCAAATTATAGTACACTAGTAGCACATAGTAGTATAATATATATATATATATATATCACTTTAATACGAACACCAAACATTAAATTGTTTACACAACACGACTAAGAATGAGCAGACTCGAGACCATCAGAGTGACACTGACGGCGAGGTTGGTTGGGACACCAGCGACGGCTCCGTTGCACAGGTCCCTGTCATCGCAACATGAAGTAACAATCCCGATTCCAGAGCTACGCCCGTCAACATGAATACACATTCCCATTATTGCATTGCAGCTGCGAATGCTCATGGTGATTGTTGTCATGGACGAATAGGTATTCATAATCTGTAAGAGAGTACAAGTTGACTATTGGACAGTATTAATGTTATTTCTGTATCATTTATTGGATGTAAATATGATGGTACACTGTATGAGAATTTCAGATTTAAAGTAAACTTGTTATTTTGGCCTAAGTTCTTTCTTGAGGAAAATGTTTTTGAAATACACATTATATAGTAACTCTGAACAAACACATATTCACGTTTTAGTTTTCTATTAAATTATTCTATTTATTATTATAAATAATTTGTATACATTTCAGGGATAGGAAGGTAGAAACAATGCAAATATATTAAAAAATATTTATTATAAAAGGATATTTGCGCATGCGTATAATAAATGAATGATGCACAATTGTTGGAAATTATTTTAAAATAGTTATTAAAGGGTTCCCCTTCAATGAACACCAAATAGGTTTAAATAGACATTTATAGAAAACATCCTTTTTTAGATAAACATTCAATGGATTAACTATTATATACATGTTTTCAATAAATGTAAATTATAATATATGATGTATCTTAGTATCAATACAACAAATATTAATATTTGTATAATATACACAACTAAATGATTTTAATTAGATACATTTTAATAACTGTATAAATAACACGATAAAAAACTTATTAATGAAAATGACACATTTTTGTTAACATTTTATATAATAAGTAGTTAACTATCGTAATAAACAAAATATGGTTTCTAGATCACACTATTGTTCCTGCTCACGAATTTAGATAATACTTATTTTCAATTATTTCTGGATTTTACAATCTGGAGAATATCAACATAATTGGCAAAATAAAATAAAATAAATTGAATTAAAAAATAAGTTAATGAAGTTAAAAAATACACAAACCTGGCATTTACCCCCACAGTCTACTTCTGATACGCCAGGTCCTGACGAGTTAAATGGAACTGGACATAGCACGCAGTTATAACATTTCAGAGCCTCCACGAAACCTTGTGGGGTAAATGAAAATAATAATTTTCTTGTCAGAGTCAGAGCGGATAACACGTACATCCATTTTTTATCAACTTAAAGTTCAAAAGTTCATCTGAATTCTTAAAGCAATATATTGTAAAATATAGTATTATCCTAAATATCATTATAACATTTATTTAAACAAGTAGAGAGCTAAGAGAGCTAATCAAAATTTATTAAAATATAAAACTAATGAGTCAAACATGTCCCATACAAAAATAACTGTCAATCATGAAAGTGGTCCAAGTAATAATAGCTGCTTGTTTGTGGCTTTTTGTGGCTGAGTCCACTGAATTATTGATCGCATACATCCTTAATTATTGATCGCATAAATCCTTTGTGGCTGGGCCCACTGAATCAGTGAACGCATACATCCTTAGTATACACTCTTTATTAAATACATTTTTGTTGTCTATTGACGGCTATTATAGTGCCATTAGTGATGAAATATAGGCTAATAAATATGTTTTCCTATTTCTTTTCCATTTTAACTATTCCACTATACTTAGAACATCATGGTAGCCAAATAGGCAGCTAAACTATAAGACAAATTAAAAAGGATTGCTATATTTGTAAGTGACTTGAAAAAAAACTGAATCCAGTGTTTCTAAATTGATAGAGAATTTTTATCTGCATATTATGTTAAATGCTGGTTGGCCAATTAATGAACCCCTTGTGCTGCAAAGGTAAATATAGAATGTTTCTTATTTATTTACGATGATTATTTTTCAAGAAAGTTTCATTCTGTCAATTGCTCTACAAATAAATTGAAAATTAAATAGCGATGGATGTATCTCTTTAGTTTGATCATTTGTAATACATTATTGTTCAAGTGTTGTTTTGTTATGTTCTTATTGCTATCTGAAACATGTTGGAGGTGTTCGATGTTTCTTTTAAGGAAGGGCTGGTTACATTGTCAGATGTAAATGTTATGAGACACAAAAAACATTTACTAATATTAATATTTAAAACTTTAAAATAAAAAGTATTCATTTTACAGCTTTTTCACAATATAGTCATCAAAAACATCGAACTTTTTTGTCAAGCAACTTACAGAAACGAACTTGCTTTTAAGGAATGTATAAAAATTAAGAAGCAACATCCTACATTAAATTGAAGCCTTGAACAACCCAGTCTATTGTAGCATTGTATACATGGAAACTATGGAAACATGTTAACTGTTTTACTAACCAATGAATATAACTAGCCATCACCATACATATTGTATTTTAATTAACAAAAATGATATTAATTTATAAAATAAGTACAATTCATATATATATACCTCATAATGGGCAGAACTAATGGATTACGTGATATAAATATTATTTTATTATTGTTTCATTACATTATTTTACTAAAATGGCATCACCTTCCTTATTTGAAAGTATGGGGAAAATCTTTCAAAACCGTTTAATTTATACAGATTGCAATTTGTTAGAAAAAGGCTTGTTTTTCTACTAAAATTGTTAAATGTTATCAGCAAATATTCTTAAAATATTTAATAAAACTAGAAAGTTTGTTATTTTGGAAGATGAGGACATCATAGACGTTATTCCACATGAGGATTTAATTTAATTTTTTAAACAGTGTAAATTTGCATTTGTCTAACGTGTTAAAATTTTAAAAAAAACATTTGAATTATTTTGGAGCAATCTTTTAAAATGTATACATTTTTTATCACCTTTGCCGTTCTACAGTTCGTTTGACATAAATGTTTTGGCTTTTCACATTTTTCATGGTAACATTTTTATGTTTGATCAAATAATGCTATTTGTGTTATCGCGCATTTAGAAGATGGTCGCACTTATTACTGAACACGACTTCAATTAAAAAAGGAAAAATATTGATAATGTCACGTAAATTATATATTAGCCTACATTACAAAATTATTTTTTATTTATTCTGCATTAAACCATACATATTAAATCCTTGATTATCAAGAAATACTCTTGATTATGGAAAGTTATATATATATATATAATACTATTTACAACTTTCAAGGGAGTTGAGATAACTGTGTTGGTTAAAGGTGCATCGTGATTCAGTTTTTCTATTCTCACCTTTTTTGGCTTGATAATGAACTCTTGTTCGAAACATGTTGCCGGACTAAACATAATTATCTTGGAAGTAACTTAGACGTTTATTTAATTGTGATTTCTCATTGGAAACAAATGATTTATATATAACTCGAAGCAGGTGAATATATTAAATGTACCATAAATGTACCATAAATATACCATAAATGTACCATAAATGTACCATAATATGAACAAATAGCTAAATAGAAAAACAAGTTAAAATAAATATAGGAACATTCTACAAACTCTACTAAATTCAATATTAAAATTATGTTTTACTTTGGCATATATGATTTATATGTTTCAGGTAATATTTAACAATAACCAGAGGCCAAAACATAATATATAACAGTATGTAAAATAAATATATATACACAGTTAGTGCTCAGTTATTCCGAAAACTAAGAGAATATAAAGAAATCCGACTTTTGTAACGAACGACATCTTTAGTTCAATCTAATTGCAAATAATACATACAAGTATTGTCTACTGGAATATATATGCACTTGTTTCGAGTTTAGAGAGATAAGCATTTACAATACACAATTCAATTACCATGTATTGTAATTCTTATGGAATTCGGAAAAAACCAACGGTACTAATTGTCCGCGAGGTAGCATTTCATATAATTCGTTAAGTTATATGTTGCTTTCAAAGATCCATTTAAGCTAGTAAATAACTCTTCATTTGGCATGACAAGGATAACAACAAACCAAAAGATTGTTACTAAGTTGATGACTATAACACTAGTGATGTTTAGAATAAATACACAATTTAATACCGTATACCTACCAGTTAATGTTCTACATAGTTGTCAAGTATGTAATATTATATATTCTTAACATTTAATTAATGTAAATTATATTAAGGAAGCGATAATGTATATAATGTATAGTTAAAAAAAACTGAATTATTAAGTTAAAAGTAAATTTGATTTTTAACATATAACCTTTATTAAGTACAACATGTAGGCAGCACATTAAAACAAATTAATTGTAGTAAAACATAATGTACATAAACATGTATTACAAATAAATTAAGAAAGCAAAAGTTAACTAATTGTTTACTTTTTCAAATCCATTTTGAATGACTTAGGCTATACTTTAAAATGCACTTTATTTTGAATATTATATTGCTATTGTTCTATATTATATTGTTATCTTAGTTATTAGATATATTTATCATTATGTAATAAGAAAGAAATTCAGTAAATGTGTCAGATGCTGAAACATTAAAATTAATAATTTGTTGTTGCTATGGGTAATCTGCTTGTTAACACAAAATATAAAGTGAGAAAATAAATATGATTTTCTTATATTGATTGGTAATATTAGTGTAATTACTAATACAAGTTTAACATAATATAATTTGAATGAAATGGAACTAAAATTCGTTATGTTGAAATGAGTATACTTTGTTCAATGTTGCAAGAAAATGTCAGTGTAAGGGGAGATGAACAGGAAGAGTCTGATTAAGAAAGTTTGCAATACTTTATAAATTATTTTTTACAAGTCAGTAAAATAATTATATTGTAAATTTAAAAATAATAAACACGGTTTTAGATGCACGGTACACTGTCCCAAAGATCATTAAAAGCCCATAATATAATCAAATGTAGAGCAATGATTTGTCTGGATTATTTCATCTAAAGAATAGATAACATAATATATCAAGTTTATGTAATATAGTATACGATAAAAAGCATACTTTTATTTAAGTTATATGTAAAGTTTATTGTTAATGTTAAAATCATCCAAATGTTATATTGTAATATTATTAGTTATCGAATTATTAAACAATTTAATTATTTATAACATTATATATTTATACAATTATTAAATTGTTAGAGTAATAAGATATTTAAATATGTAATTAATACAATTTTAAATTATTAAATTAACACATTTTAAAATTATTAAATTACTCGAATTTTTATGGAAAAATCACGTTTAGAAGAGAAAAAAAATATTTTGTTCTGTTTCCAAATCCAATATTGATTTTTTTTTTTTTAGATATTACAATATAAAACTATAAAATTTTAAATAAATGGAAGTGTTTTGGTGTTTGTAAACAATCGTTATGTACATTTTACGACCATCCGAGCCATATGCGCCCGCCATACGTACTATACGAGTTATGTCTCTCCATAAAGTTGCGATAAAAATACCTACTATGTGTATTGGCGACAAAATGATTGTTTCGCTGAAATATGTACTAAGCATTGGCTTTTAATGGCTGTAAAAGTTTTACAAATGGTTGGCTAACTATTATGTTCATAAAGTTAATGGAAACAATAGCTTGTAGCTCGTATACAATTATTTAATGACACAGTTTTTACCATCTCCTGTAAAATTAGGGTTTTTACACATCGAAGGTACAATATATCTACATCTCATATTTCAGAACACATAGCAGGTATTGAGGCGACTACGACGATATATACTTCAACATATAGACAAATTTATGAGAAATTGTCTGTGATCTTAAAAATCTGAAAATGTCAAATGTTGAATTCGTTGCACTTGGTTGTTTTATAGCGTTTTTGGGAATATGTAAATATACGATTGTTGATATATATGCCATCACGATATAGGTATATTAATCCAAAGTCGTAATTAAATCTTTAAAAAATGTAATTGTATAACTGTTTTATATTATAGTAAATAACGCCCATGACTGACTAATATATTAATACTATATATTTTAAGTGAATTTGAAGATTGTATATAAAATTTCGTAAGAATTTCAAACACACTCAATAAAATGTGTTTATACCAAAAATTTTTTTAAAAGAAACATTGTTCTCTTAAAATATATAGATTTTAATTGATCCTTTTAAAAGATAAACAAATTTAAATGAAATAGCAGCAAAGCTTAAATAAATAAAACGGTTATTGTTCCGAACACACATTTTAAGAACATCTATATACAATATATATTAATCAACGATGAAAGTTGGAGATTCGAAATGGTTTGTGTTTAATATTGTTGTATTGGACTTGGTTGTTGGTCCTGCTAATTTGATACTATTTTGTGCTCCTCATATTTCTATAACATTCCGATTGTCTTTAAGTTAGTTATACAAAAGTGGGAGTTGCATAGTGCTGTTGGAAGGTAATGTTGGGGAGTGGTGTTTAGACCAATTTTGGTGTATCATAATGATGTAATGTGGAGTGGGTTTAATATATGTTTATCCATTTATAAATTTACTTAGTTTTTGACAATTATTTCGGTGATGTCAGCGACGTTTATATTCAATTGGTTTAAGGGTTTCAGTTTGTGAGTATAAAACATATAAACCAAATGGTGATCATTGCATTGTTCATACTTAATAACATATTTATCAGTACAAAATATATACTAAAACAATACATTTTAATCAAGTATAATTATTATTATAAAAATGAAAACATAATAAATCACATAAAATTCATGTCCCCGTCAGATTCCGTGGAAACATTGACATGTTATAAGTGCGCACCATGTCCAATTCCCTTCAACTCTTCAAGAATAGGAATATCAGAAGTAAAGTGTGCAGGTGAATGCCATGTAAGTATTGTATATGTTTATTTAAATTTTGATTTAATTCAATTTAGTTCAATTTGATTCTGATTTAATTTTGAGTTTAATTCATTTCAATAACTTTATTATTTGGTATATTGATTAATTGATTTATTCTGTCAATTTCTTTTATTAACATAATGGGAACAAAATTGGGAAATCTATTTATTTGTATTATCTTAAACACTAACGTACATCCTTGAAATGATATCTACCAATCATTCATATTTCAATAACTACAGATGTTATTTAGCTAACAAAGTATTTAGTCTACTAAATTATCAACACAGATTTAAAAATTATAGTTCAATTAATTATGTGTATAATTGGTCAAAACATTTGCATGTTTTATTTATCATAAAATAATACGTTTCGACAGATAAATAGATAGATATGAACCTGTTTATAGAAAGACATTAACTACATTTTTTAAATATAATAAAACTATTTATTTTGTTTTTATAAAACACAAAACATTAAATAAATAAACACAGCAGCGCTTAACATTATAACCATATTTAATTCAACATATATTTACGATTTTATATAATTTTAAGTTAATGTAATATTTAAAAGATAATAAGTTAAAGATTAAAAAAAATTAAAAGAGGTTCAAACGTAATGATAAAAATGGACACCTACTTTACTTAATGTAATATAGTATAGTACCTACTAGTGCATAGTGGGGTGGCCGTCGATTATCGACACTTTTTGTTTTAATTAGAAATTGTCGACACTTAGAAAATGTTGCATTTTTTGTTGGAAAAAACGTGGAAATCGGCCTTGTTAAACTAAAATTGCATGAAGTCGTTTAAATTTGATTAAATTTGATTATTATTATTAAGTGAAAATGTAGCTATTGATTTTGAAAAAGTTTTGAGATTACGTTTACAACGTCTGACCATTTCAAATATTATTTAATGAAATATTAAGCTGCATATTTATGCATACACTTTTTTTATTATTATAGAGCTACTTATACCATCATATTATCACAGGAACAAATCGCGGATGCTGACCTCAGCTGCATGACAGATCCAAAATAATAATCGATATTAGGGTGGATGGTTCATGATCTGCAGTTATCAACAATATTGTTACCGAAAACTACCTTGACCTACTTTTTCCACCGACATTATATGTTGAGATTATAAACTTAAAATCAAGTGAAATTAAAAGAGTAGCATTTATTTAACATTACAAGACAATATCAACTTAACATTTAATAAGACATATTAGAAGTAACCAAAGTATCCTTTCTGTCTCCTACATACCTTACACTTTGTACAATTCCCCGGATGAAGCCTTAATGGCGAAAAGTCGTATTATCTATTAATAAATATGTGCCTGAAAGAGGTTATTTTTTGTTTTTTAATACAATGTAATGGTTTAATTACATTAATTTATTATTACGTTCAAATCAAAAGGTAACACATAGTAAATAGGAAAGTTAATTTATTAATTTTTTCACATATCATAACACCATTTGCCTACCTCATTTTCAATTCTTTCATTCATATCCGGTTTAATCACATCTAAACTTTTGCGATCCACATCATCGCTATAGCTTCGGCGCTTGATGCATTTGCTTATGTTGCATTCCAATCAGATAATTCACCAAACATCCACTGAATGCAGATATTCGGACTTTCTGTTCTCAATTCAAAAATTAAATAACTTAACTTTGATTTCTGTTTGATTTGTTTCTGCTTTCATTTTACTTTTTCTGTTCAACTCAGAATGTTCAATGCACACATTTTATGGCTAAATAGATGTATAATATATAATTTTTGTATTAAAAAATACAATTAGAAACTAATTTTATTTAAAGCATTTTAAATATATAAAAAAGCACAACAAAACTTATTAAATTGTAGACACGTTATCAATGAAAACTGGTAAAATCATTCATTGGGTATCTCCACAATATATACCCCCAACCATTTTTGAATTATAAACATTAAATGGCGCTTATAAAAAAAAACTCCAAACTGAATATGAAACCTACATACCATTTCCTGTAAAGTTTTATACATTTTTTAAAATGATTTTGTTCAAAAAAGTTCAACCTCTCAAATTATTTCAACTTAAATAGCATTTTCATTAACCCACTAAAATAATTATTATTTCAAATTGAAATTCTCCTCTACAATATTCTGTCACATTTATATATCCAATAAATGATATGTACAGAAGTATAACATAATACTGTCCAATAGCCAACTTGTACTTTCTTACAGATCACGAATACCTATTCGTCCATGACAACAATCAGCATGAGCATTCGCGGCTGCAATACAATAAGGGGAACGTGTTTTAATGTTGACGAGCGTAGCTCTGGAACCGGGATTTACGCGTTGCGAGCTACATGTTGCGATGACAAGGACCTGTGTAACGAACGCGTTAACACCGACGGAGATGAATTAATTAATTGAATGAATGCAGCTGCTGGAGTCACAACGAGCCTCATCGTCAGTGTCCCTCTGATGATCTCAAGTCTGCTCATTCTTAGTCGTGTTGTGCAAGCAAATAAATGTTTTGAACACATTTAAAAATATCTATATATATATATATATGTTTGTGGATGCTACCATTTTGCAAAATTTATAAATTGTTGAAGTAATACATTTTCATTTAATATAATTACGATTAAAGTATGACTATTGGTAACAATTACATACAATCTTTATTAGATAGACCGTTATACATTCGCTAGTTTAATGTTATGTGCAACGGTTGGGGAAATGGTCGTTTTGGCCTAACAATTAAAGTATGACCATTATGTAACACATTGGTTCACACAGTGGTGACATGTCGCATAAGCCCACAGCTCTGAAAACAACAGGTTTAAAATAATAGTAACTGCGAAAATAACTACAATAGTAGTATAGGAAGAGTCGATTCTTACTCACTT
Organism: Coelogynopora nodosa; assembly: GCA_034780555.1. Classification (NCBI taxonomy): domain Eukaryota; kingdom Metazoa; phylum Platyhelminthes; order Proseriata; family Coelogynoporidae; genus Coelogynopora; species Coelogynopora nodosa. The sequence continues at coordinate 2,187 of JAUZND010000507.1, read as the reverse complement.
ACTTTAGTCTTTTCGGTCAACTGTAGTTAGAGTGATCTACAGTTTACTATAGTAATCATATTACAGATAACAGTGTTGTTTACTTAACTGTAAAAGCAGTAAAATTGAGTTTTATTTACTGCAAATGCAGTTAACTTTAGTTTTTTCGTACATATTACAGTTAACTAAAGTATAGTAAACTAACTTTAATCACAGTTCAATCAAAATGCACAGGATAAGTGTATCTAGGTTATATAAAATCTATATTTTTACCTTTTTCATTTGTGCTGTTGAACAAAAAATTATTTTGTAATATATAAATTACATTTCAAGCATGCGACATATTTCCCATTGCATTCATGAATAATAACAAAAAACTTATGATAGCAGAATATATATGAAAATCATTAAATTAGTAATATCACTCATAGTACAGACATCAAATAATCATGTGAATATATCTATAACATATATATGCATTTTTATTAAGTCATGATCAATTTTAATTAATAATCAAAAATTTAAAACCTTAATAAATTATAATAATAATATATATGTATAGTACATTAATATCCATTAAACACTGCTGATAAGGAAACGTACGATATGAAGATCCGGTTACATTCTGATGACATTCTGATAAAATAAGACCATCAAAAAAAATTTTTAATTTTTTTAAAGATTTTTGCGTCATTATTATTGATCTATTCTCTGATTTTTGCTCGAATAGTAGATTCTATAGCGTCTTAGACAATTTGGACCCTAAATCGAATGAAAATGAAAATGGGTAAAATCATAAGTTTGGAAGTTATTAATCGATACAAAATATCAATAAGTTACATATTTACAAATGCGTATAACTATGTTAAATATGTATCTACAATATTTCAAACATGTTTGGCAGTTATACTATTATCATGTATACAAAAAAGTCATGTCCATGAACTGTATACCAATTAAGTTTCTATTGAATATGTCTTACTAAAATCAAAATATAATGTTATGTGATTATTTATCGAATTAGTCTTTTTTAATAAAAATAAAATTAATTATTTGTGTATAAACAATTATCCCGAAGAATTGTTTCCAAAAGCAATGAAAATTTTAAATGCTCTTTAAAAAATGTAAATGATGATATTCAATTAAAGTGAACTGAATAAATTGCATCATTCGTACTATGGTACTCACTTAGTTTGTATTATGGTATTGCAATTATCTCGTCACATACATTACTCCACCTCAATATGAAAAAGTAACTGTAATATTATAGCACTTAAGTTCATGTGTTTTCACTTTTATTTCGAATCTCTAGCACACCCGATTTGTGTGATGATTTAATTTGTTTTTGTTCTATTTATTTAATTTTTAGAATCATTTTTTATATGTTATTTATTATTTGATTCATTTTGGGATGATATTTATTAAGATTTTAATCTGTTCTTTTCCATTGCATTAATATATATTGAAGATGTATTAAGCAGGCAAAACACGCTAATAAGGTTTATTATAATGGGATTCAAATAAGTATCATTATAAATTGCAACAAACATTTTTATTAGGTAATATAACATTATTATATTTTGTGTTAGTAATTCCTATCTAATGTATATCTAATGTATATCTAAGCACTGGAATTTAAATGGAGAATTACTCTCAATTATTTTATCAGGGGTGGTATATCGGTATATTACCCCCATAAAAACTAAAGGGCATAACATTTCAGAACTTCTCAATAAACATATCATTCGTAATTATTAGTACACGAACCGTGAATGTAATTTATTTTATTTCATTACATAATTTATTTTATAAACTTTTATTACTTACAAAATGCGTAATTCATCTTTATTGGGGTAATATATTCCAGTAATGCAAATCAACAGCAACTTGTTTGAATCAAATGTGTTCTAAAACGTTTCAATTGGAAGCATAACTATTTTCCTGAAATTGGAAAAGTACTTTTCCAATGAAGGAATGTAGTTTTGTTCTATGTATAAATCTATGAATCTATAAATCTATAAATCTATGGCCAGATTTGAATTAAACTGTGAAGAAAAAAATATAGATTTGAATTTAATACCTCTTGATTTGAATATTTAACAGCTTGAACATATTTAACAATATTATTATAAAATTATAATGTTATTAAATTGACTGACTATAAATTCTAGCTCTAATGTTATTTTACATGATTTTCCACAGTTACAC
>JAUZND010000506.1:0-14094 GCA_034780555.1 Coelogynopora nodosa | reverse complement strand
TGGGCGGAGGGGGGGGTTATGCAGAAAGAGATGTTCCATACTACTTTTCAATTTAAATGTTTGTATATTAATTCAAAATATGTTCAATTAAATTATTGTAATATAAAATAAAATTCCTTAAAAAAGCAAAAAGCGAAACCGGTCGGGAAAAAAGTGGTACAATAGTCTTTATATATATACGATGTCTTAATAGTTTAATGTTTATTATATTTTAATTAATAATACTAAAATATAAATAACAACGATAAAAAATAATGCCTCTAAAAATACAATGTTTTCTTTACAGTTGGTGAAGATGATGATTGCGATTGTTGTCATCTTTGCAATTTGTTGGCTCCCGTACCAGTTATTTTTCATGCTTCTTCGAGCCTTCCCGCAGTTCAGGAAGCGTTCATCAACGCTATTTGCCTTTATCTCCTGCTACTGGCTTGCAATGAGTAACTGCATGTACAATCCCTTCATATATTACACCATGAATAAGCGGTAATTATTAATTATAGGTCTTGATAGCTGCGATAAATCAATTGAATATGTATATTTTAATTCAATGGTGTTTAAAATGCTTGCTGTAATGTTCAGAGCAGTGTGTTTTCTTTAACACGATTATACAAATTCGGTACACAATTAAAATGGAATATGATAAATTTAGCCGTGAAAAAAAAATGAAACAATTTAAAATAGGTATATAGAATATTTATCAGCCAACCGGGTCGTTTACACTTTGGTTTCGCACGAAACAAGTTTTAGAACAACGATTTTAGGTGTCCCTATTTTCAGTTATAAACTCAATTTAGGCTATGTGCATAACACTGGCTCAAATATTTAATACACTTTGTATTTTATTGTTCTTATAATAAACATAATTAACTGGTTTATTATTTTTTAAATTTTACTAGCTGTTTTTCACAAAAAGACAAATCGGGCTATGTTTAATTTCTGTTAATTTATGCTAGTTTCTGTCAACGTCGCTCATTATATTTAGTTGTGTACTTTTAATTAATCTTTTATTTTATTATTTAAAATCCGGATTTTCCAACTTATAAATATGTGCATTTGCGTATACATCCTTTTAGTTAGACTATAAAATATTTTGTGGATTTATATGCGTTAAACAAGAACATCAAATTGAAAATCATCTTATATGAACATCAAACGATTTTAAAGAGAATATCTTTATTAACTCTGAAAATAATGATTTTTAATTCTTCCTTTTCTTCTAATACTACAGATAGCATAATTTAACTGAAATGAAAAAGGAAATGTAAATAAGTAATTAAAAATCAACGTCAAACGTTTGTCCTTTTAAAAATAAATGTCAAAATTTTCCATCAAATGTCATTTAATTATTTGGGATCTTTAGCATTACCTGCATATAATAACCTATAAGAATGATGCTATTAGAATTAAAAAGTATTTTTATAATAGTAACAATATTATTAACATTTCAAGAATATTTAAAATATTATTTAATATTCTTTATATTTTTATCTATCACTCCGTTTCAAATAATGAAAAATAATGCGTGAGTGAACTAATTAAATTCTATATTTTACAGTATTGAGGGAACCCTTGCAACAAGATATTAGCTATCACATATAGAACATTGGCTTCAGTTAGACTATATATTATAACATTGATGTTAGGATTTCTAACATTTGCATGACATTCTTTGTTCTAAACCATGATATTAATTCGATAAACAAATCAACTTTCTCAAGTTTGATACGGTGATGTTATAAAGATCAGAATAGTAATAAGTTAATCGGAAGTTTTGTTTCAAATGGAGATAAAGACAAAATATACTCCAGCGGCAGTATGGTTAAGAATACAAATATATTACACTTATACTCTTCAGTTATAGATCATCCTTAATCACCCATAATCTCCCTCCTATCCCACATTATTTGTAGTATCTTTCTATTTTTACGATTTTTCTATCTTTCCATTAAAAAAAGTTACTTGTCGAGACTTTCCTACATGATTCCGCGGTTATAGAAATACATTTATTGTTAACGTTTATTATTTATTTTCACAACAAATTATATTCATTTTTTATAGTTTAATATTTTGCAAAGTTTAAATATATGAAATCATACACAATGATTGAATGAAATTAAATAGAGTAGCAATCAATAATACAATTAGTTTTCTATGATCTATATATGTCCAATGTGGTTCTTGTTTGCTATTATAATATCAGTGATTTGGATATATCAAAATTCAAGTTTTTCAGTGATTTTTTTGGCTAAAATATAAAAAAACAATTATTTTAGTTGAAATTCATAATGAAATAAGTATATTGACCTTTAAAAATCTTTCAGGTTTCGACAGGGTTTCAAAAGTGCTTTGAGATGCAGCCTTTGCTGTCCACAGAATGCAACAACAGATGGCATCGTGCGTTTAGGCCCCTCTCTACAATTTAGAAATGGCATCAACAAGGAGGCTATTGTTCGTGAACGGGCGGCCAAAATATCTTCCAATGATCCCACGTGCACTATTCAGCTGCACGAGACAACGCGTTTGGACTGCGAACAAACAGATGTAGATGCCTAGAATGGCCTCAATTATGATATATGTGCATATTTAAATCAGATTTTAAGCTGGTATATTTTTATCAATATGTTATAAAATGTTCAAATAACACATCTTTTGTAATCTGTTAGCTTTGATGAATTTGGTTTGAATTTTTTAAAAGCTATCTAATTATTCTGTGAAAGTATGCGAGCGGTCTAATTTGAAATTTTGTTTTTTTAATCACTAAGCATGAAATTGCATAACTTATTAATGATAGAAAAGAAAAAGTCGCAATAAATGAAACCTTTCAAATATACTACTTAAGCAAATTCATTAGGCAGGGAGATCTCGACAGCGCTGTTTCATCCTTATTAGGACTCATCAGCATATCATACCCCACACCAACGAAATATGCCTGAATTCAGTAGTACTTTACAAGGCCCAGCTAGATACTCCATATAAGAAACGAATTTTTGTTATATTTGTAATACAAATTTTAAATTTTAACTTTATTTTGTGGCTTTTCTTTTGCACCTAGTCAGTATATTATAACCATTTATACAAATAACCAGTATCAATGTATTTTGACTTTACTAGTTTTATGCAAATCGGTTCTTATATGGAGTACATATAGCGAGCGTTTTTATAACCGAGCGTAGTTATTATAATAAAAATACTTCAATTACGTCAATTACTAATGGTTTTTCTAATCTTGAAGAATAAAAAAAGAAAATTATCTATATGAAGAAGTTTTTAATAGTTTCTGAATCACCCTATTTTAAGATATGTGACTTCGTAGCATAATTTATTGAGATATATTATTTAGTATTTCTGAATACCTATATTGAGGTCAGCTGGCACCATAGCGCATTCAATAAAATACACTTTAGAAATAGGATAATATGCCATAATATAAGAGTTATATATTAATGATCATAGCGAAAAAGAGGTATAATAAATAAAAGTTAAATGATAAATTTATTTTAAAAGTATCTACAATTTAACTGAATACTCGAATAGTATATAATTCTTCTTGTATACTCTGTTATATTCCAGCGCATACTTTTGCTTGTATGATGTGAAATTGTACATTGAGATATTAAGGCAACAATCATATAATAATGGCAAGGTTAAACAAATATATTGAACGCTATTACTTTGTATGATTTATTTATTTCCAATGCGTTATTTATAATCTTACACATAATCGTACAATTTAATAATCGTTCATTTTGTTAATAATCATACAAATGTTATTCAATTATATGTTTAAAGTTGTATATCAATATTTTTTTCATTAATGGAAAATTTGTGTAATATATGTTTTAAATAAATTAATAGCAATGTTATTAAAAAACGCTTGTAAATTGTATTACTTATAGATATATTTATATGTAATCTTATATTAACAGTGATAGTGATATTTATTGGACAACAATTAATAGTTTATGTATTATACGTACGTACTTAATTTTAGTAAATACTTTATACGTGTATGAAACAATAAGTCAATGCATATATATATAATCACAACACATGTTGTAATGAATTTAATTAATTAATGACGGTTTGAATGGTCAACAAAATTATTTATGTATTTTTGTCCAAGTAGGTATATCGAATTTCTATACAAACGACGAATAAATGTCTAAATACTATGTTATACATTTTCTACAATAAAGGATTACCTTTTTTCTTGATAAAATATTAAAATAAATAGATAATAAATGTAGTATATACTAATATAATATTATCATTAGGTATTTTGTCTAATTTGTAAATATGCATGTGTTTTATAAATTGACCTGTTTTTTAAAATTTTAAATAGATAGAAACTGGAAGATTTAAAAAAATAGCAACTTTAACGTAAAATAACGATACATATATCTAAAATATTTTAAGAATTTAGGACGATTTGTTTTGATTTTGTTTAAAAGTTACGTATGTATAAGGTTGTTGTTTATATCTTAACATATTAGTTTTGATATATTCCTTATAAAATTGATATTTGCTGTGGCGGAAAGATAAGTTCAAAAATAAGTATACCACACTTTGAAATTGCGCTGCAATAATTGTATATTTTGCCTAACTGGTGTCAACAAAGACTAAGTGTATAGTCAAATTAATCAAAATAAAGAAATCATTTATAAGTCAGGGACGTTTTTCAAAATGATGTATACATTTTTCAAAACAGCGCAAGGACTACATTTTCTTGAAAGATGCATTGGCAAAAAATTAACATATAATATCCAAATTAAAATATACGTATATGTATTTTACTAAATCACATTATACGACATCTTTAATTAATAAATATGAAGTATATTAAAACATATATAAAGGTACGAATGTATGTTCACGCATTAATGTTACAAAGGTAAGATAGTTTAAACACTATGAATTGTCACTGTCCAATGCAATCATTATTTGTCGAGATCTTGCGTCTGAAGCAAAATTAAGTAGGAAAGAATTAAAGTCGATGGTTTCTTCTCTGTAGATGTGCATCAGGGCCAGGGATGATATTCTGCGTTAGACATATTGTTCGAAAGGAATGTCTCGAGTCGTATTATAGTGCTAAAACTTCTCTCCACAGTTATAGCAGTTGTCACGTGTAGTGTCTAAAATCTCTTTATTGTTGTGCAGATCAGTGCTCTAAATAGCACTAGCTGGATTGCTCACGGGCAACTCTTTTTTAACTAAATTATTTCCCGATTAGGCAATGATTTTTGGAGTGCAATATTTATTTAGGTTATAGTATATGTATTTGTGATCATAGATCCAATACAACTAATGAAGTATATACACAGTAGTAGTATAGGAAGGGTGGATTCGACCACACTTATAAGTAGATCATGACTCATTACTATAAATAGATCATGACCCACACCCCCTACCCTCATTTTTTTAACGATCCGAATCATTATGGATCATAAATACGTCAAATTCTTTCAATGGGTATATCTTTTTAGGGTAGTAACCTATGACAACCAAATTGGTATGATGACTCACCAACATAAGCCAAATCTTTTTTACTACTTTTTTGTAAGTAGCATAAATTATTTAAAAAAATTACATATGTATTTTTTATATAGTGAAATAAAATTTAATAGATAGACATTCAGAATTTTTTTATTAATCGTTTGAAATTTAAAGAAGTTATAGACATTTTAGTGATTTACAGCTGATTTATATATATATTTTTATATATAGTAACATGAAATTAAATAGATAGACTAGCAGAATATTTATAAGTCAGTGCTTATTTTTTTTAAAGTTGAAATTTGACAGAATTGTAGACATTTTACCATTGTGATGTATTATAGCTATACATTTATATTGCACGATGATTTCAATGAGGATTCTGACGTTCACTCAGCTTGATTTTGCTACTTACAGATTGATTTCGATGAGAATTTTGACTAAATGGACATAAATATTTTTGTTTAAAATATAAACTACTTTAATATAGTGTATACCTTTTATTATTTTATGTGTCAATATCATCATCATCATCACCATCATAACAAACATGTGAGATATTAATTGAGTCCAATGCATCACGCACTCTGTTTTCAAAAAATGCCAACATCGTATGATAATCCTCCCGAGAGCTGAATTATACAATAATTGACAAAAGAAGTATCTTCTTAAATTTGTTCGACACCTTATTCGATTCGTTCCATTGCTTCGTAATTTTTCTATAATTAAATAGTTCATTATAATTCATCATTTTGTCTTGTACTCTGTGTTTCAACTCTTTCAGGGTAAATTTATGTCGTATGCTTTTCTGTATGTCCTCCAGATTGTCCAAAATTAAAAAAACAGTCTAATAACAATATTTATAATTAAATAATAAGATTAAAGTGTAATAAGACACTAATTTAAAGTATTAAGGTTAAATACTACTTACAAATATTAGTAAGTTGTATAAAAATATTTATTTTATATTTGTGGGTCATCCTACCAACCTTGGTTACCATATATTACTACCCTAAAAAATATACCCAATTACAGATTTTGGAGCACTTATGATCCATAATGATCCGGATCGTAAAATAAAATAATAATAAAATGGGAGGGGCATTGGAGGGTTCAAAGGTAAAAAGATCAAGTGGTGTGGCCGAATCCACTATTCCTATACTACTTGCATATTTTTAAAAACATTAAACATTCGATATTATATTTATTAGTTGTCAATTCTAGAAAGAATGCAGCGATCGAAGATACGAGATTACTATTTTGAATAAGGTACACAATACATAACTCTTTATCCAATATCGATCTAGATAACTTCTGACATTCTGATATTTTATTTTATTTTTTAATTTCACTCTGTAATATTACAAGGCAAACAATATCCACGCACTTTTGATTCTAATTCATTTTCACTAACAAATGTCGAACATAATGTAAATAATAACATTATATTAAAAACGAAGAAATCTTATATGTGTGTGAGTACAACTGGTGGAAATTATTCCATATTCCAAATGTTTATGCTAATTACAAAAGGTAACTAGTGACAATTAGTGATCCAGATTGTTTATTTATTTTTATATCAAAAATGGAAATGTTATTCCATCAAGACATAACACTATCGATGAACGCACATTGAAAAAATGATTTACTAATATTAATTTACAATGTATTTTTCACGATTTATATAATTATTAATAACAATAACAGCAATTAGAATAAACGTTCGATCTGATTCCTCAATACTATTATACAAAAGCTACATATTATATAGAACTAGAGATAATTAATTAAAGCGACGACTGTTACATATAGTAGTAACACCGTGTTATGATAATATCAAGATAATGAACAAGGTAAACAACAATTAGAAGTGAATGAGTAGGGAATCGACTTTACGAGAGTTCAAATGATTACATCATCATTACATGCAGGATGTTCTAGAACCCTTATTTCACAACTATGACGTCCAATAATAAGCCATTATGGATTTCCCTAATATGCAAAATTTCTGATTAAAAAACCACGGGACGCTCAGATAGTTCGTAACTTTAATCTTTACCCGACAACATTAAATTGAAAAGTTGAAATCATACAGTATGAAATTGAAAATTTAATTAATAACAAGCACGGCATTTGGAGCATATAGTCGATTCTTGGAGAAACACATTAACTGAAGATAGCATTGCATCTTATTCAGAAACATAACCGAAACATATTTCGTTTTTTTCATATGTTCTTATGGTTCATAATACAGCTCCATCGATATATTTGGATTTCACTTCCCTCTGTGATGCCTACATACATTATAAGCGCAACGACAATCTTCACGGAAAACATCTCTAAACTGCTACTAACATTGTAGGAAAACCTCTCGCCCACGATTACAACACTTTTCTGCTTCACAGATGTATGCCTAATATATGTATATATGGAAGGTAGTCAAAATATATGTACCTATATTCTAAAGTTAAAAAATGCTGCTACTAACATTGCTGATCGGCCACTTTACTTACTTCCACTAGTTTAAATCGGTCCGAAACTTCTCAGAACACTAGGGGGAAAATAAGGTATGGATTTCGAATACACAGTTAACACATTGTATGTTATGTATAATTTCTATTGTTCAATTTATCCAGAAAAGTATAAAGTATATAACCAATTTGGCTTATTTCATTTTAAATTATATTTAATTATTTGACACAGAGAGACTAAATATATATATATCAATTATCCCTGTGGAGTTCATTAATTGTTTTCAATCGTACACAATGTGTTCTCCGCAGTAGTAACATCAAATATTTAGTTCCTGTTCTCTCAGCCTGGGGACCACAGGCTGATATTCTTTCTCTAGATATTCCGGCAATATCACTGGTAAGTATGTTGATGAAACAGTGTTTACAGTTTGTCATTTTTCCCACTTTATGTGATCAAGCCAAAGTCGTAAATGAACAACATAACACTGTATAACTATAGTTTGTTACACAGTAATGCAATTACATCAAATAAATGGAGAACGGGGAAGGTTACTATTTTGAAAAGTACCTATACATTATAACTGCTCAAAACGCATAAAAGGAACGGGAAGGTGTTTAATATCCCCTTGGAATCTGTTTCACTCGAATAATCTACTATAATGGTTCCACTCACAACATAAATGTCTATTGTATATTACTCAATAAAACTGAGTAAAATAAATTATGGAACCGCGCTCTATACTGAATCTAACAACTAGGAAAAAACAAAACTCAAATTCAGAAATGAATAGCAAGACGTCATAATATTTATTATACGCGGCTTTCATTGTACATACAACCAGAACAGGTCGTTACGATACTGATCAAACTAAAATGACACAAGCTACTCTACTAAGCTGTCCAATCTTCCTATTTTAAATATTAAACACGCTCTTATGTCACGCATTCTGAACAGTTTATCCATTATAGCGGTTGCCGTATTGTACTCTCACATACAGTATGTTAAAGCTTTGACATAGATTAAACTATCTTTATTCCTTTCATGTCAGTTACGTGTAATAATTCCTAATGTAAATCTTATTATATCCTTTCTATCACGTTATGTAACACGTCATTATTATTACTAACTATATAGAATAGTTAAACAAAAACTCTATTTAAGCAAAAATTACAAGTATTATTAAGTATTTTTTTAAACTTTACTATACCTTGTACCTACTATACAATATATGAACAGCTAGGTCTGAAATGGCAAGATGGCAAGAAGAACCTTTGAATTTTGTAATTTTTGAAAATGATATTCAAAAAGAGGGGAAGATGTGATTATAAAAGATAATGCGGCAGTTCACCAGTTTGTGTGCGCTACCGTCACTATCCATAGAAGTTTCTATCAAATATATTTAGTTGGAAAAAAAACTAGTTTCAAGTTTGAATTACGTATATTCTAATATTAAATTATATTGTTATCACATTTTAAACCAACTGGCACAATATTTTATTTAAAAAATGCTATTATTTGTAGACAGATATCTCGATATGGATAATAAGAGCAAAAACGGAATAACCAACATTATTTTTATTGAAATATACCGACCGTGAGTATTTACTGACTCTAGAGTGAGTGGTAATAAATCAATTTTTCAATCAGACTGCTGTAAGCGCTTTTCTGGGTAATTCATTTCGTTATTTTATGTATAGTGGACAGGTTTGTCAATCACGAGCAGTGCGTCCTCAAAAGTAGCAACCATAACACTGGACATTTCATCATAAACATTAAAGCTTCAAACGGTAAAACATTCTGTATCCATCACGTAAATATACCTACTTGTGTTTAAGTTATATATATACATTTATATAGTCACATCGTACAAGGGAAATGTTATATTTATTTAATGTCATATGACAATTTCTGAATTTGTTTTCATTTTAACATCCATTTTCGAAATATTATCGGCTTTGTATACTTCTGTTTTTTGACAAAACAAGCTGAAACATCGTTTACATACAATGCATAACAGTGATGTCTAATGTAAATTATAACGTGTAGAATTGATTAGTTATAGTTAGTTATAGCGTATAGTTATAATTCATAGACCCAGGCGATTGGGGAAAACATTAAAATGTTCACAATATCATAGTCGCATATAGGAGTCAATTAAGAGAATGACAAAAAGAGAATTGAGAGAATTTCGAAGGGATAGTTATAGAGCGTATATAATATAGACTACAGATAAGCGCGAAGGACCGAACATTTTGAGACTTTTATATTTAGAATTCCCAAAAAATTGTTCAGTCAAATTAATTAATATATTATCAGAAATATAATGAAAATTTGTTTAATTAAAAGGGTATTATTTTACCTTCTATCCCTTTGGTATACACTTTGTATTATATTTTAAAATATATACATTTTTAAATAGTAAGGGTTACATTATTTTAGGGTTTCCTGAAACGTTTAAAAAATCACTATCTGTGCACCTGTTGAATAATCTGTGTAAAACAAATAATTTTGGTACTATTTAAATAACCCTTATGAATTACAGTCAATAATTTGATTTAACTTTATGTGAATAATGTATATTCTTTCATTTAAGTAGTATAAGAAGAGTGGATTCGAACTCACTTATAAATAGATCATGACCCCCCCCCCCCAAATACAAATACTTTTTCAGAAATTGTTTTAAATCTGATTATAACCCGTTCATTACTTAAATGTTTGGTTAAAATACGTTATTGTTTAATATTAAATCATAAAGAAATTTTCGTATTTACAATTACTTCTATATCTTCCTTAGGTTTATTGAATCATTAAATAACAAAAAATTACAATTTTATATCATTTATATTTTATAAAAAAATATGTTCTTTCTTACGGAAGCACTGCTGACGTACACTTAACTTCAAATTGAAATTAACTTATATGATATTTTGTCGGAAATCTGGACAGACAAAAGACAGAAAATATATAAATAACATGAAATCACGGCCGGGTCAGGTCAGTTGTGTTCGACAGATGACTAGATAAGACTTCTTCTCTTCTCTTCTCTTCTATATAACATAACCATAATAATGTAAATGGGTAACGAAATAACCTATATATAATTATATAAAACAACATTACTATGTAATTAGATGCTACTTCAACTTTTGTTAACTAAATATTAAACAATTTAACAAGATAACTTATAAATATAAAGAGCCTTTCCGTTAAGAATTCAAAAATAAATTTCCGCATAGTTGTAAGCAGCACAGGTATAATAATTTAATTATCATTAATTAATGCATATAAGTTATATTTATTATAAAAAACGTTATCGAGTTTTTACCATAGGTACATATTTTCACCATACACAATATATTAAAATTACATTAAGTAGCTAAACGTTAGCGCTTTGTATCTAGAAGTTAATGTAAACATTACGCATATAAGTTATATATATTTAACATTATATGATGAACAAAAATAACATAAAATATAAATTAATCATTTAAATACGAGGGAGAAGTGTTCTAGAGGCGCGTTAAACGTGTGTTTCTTTATGATGCAGCTTGTCCCAAATTAGTCTTCTGCTTTTTTGGATTTGGCAGACTGTCTTTAAAGACACAGGTTTGACTTTTCATCTTATCTCTCCGAGTCTGTTTCACATAGAATACAATCTATTTTTGGATTATAACATTTTTATAAATAATATTTGCGGTTTGATGAAAACTTATTCCTCCTGTTTGACCTTTCTGGAGTTTAGTCATGAATGATGCATTTTTCTTCAAACCATCCTGATATTATGATGACATTTTGTTTCTTATTTGACAGTCGCTTTGATCATTTCTGGTTCTTCTTTTTTATTTGGTTTGTGGTGGTGTTGAGGATTTGAATAGAATGTATACATTTACTAATATGTTGGTTTTTTATCTAATAGCCCTTTCTGTTGGTGTATTTTCGTATGGGGACATTTCATAAGAAATAAAAATTGTACATTTATGAATATTTGACATATTTATTTGCTTCTCCAGTTCCTCATCTATACCTGCTTCTATTCCATTTTTTATGTGGTTATTTGCTTTTCCGATTTCTTACAGGGAGAATTGTATTTTTTTAACAGTCGTAATTTTTCTTTGTTTCTTTGTTGAGAATACTCTCGACTACTCATATACTCTCAAGGAAAATATTGTAAGTATCAACTATAAGATAAACTAATTAGTTAGGGAAATTATTTAAAATGTACCCAATTAAAATTAAAATAAATAATCAGTGTTTTGGTAAATCAATAAAGGAGATCTGATATTACCTTTTAAACAGATGATCATCTTTTTTGTTCATTGTTTTATTATTGCTTTCATTTTTCAAATCAAAGCACTAAACTTAAATTAAACAATTTAGTAACAGTTATATTAATTTTTAAAATCAAAAAATGTAAAAATTCAGCTTCTTTTTTTACAAATAAAACGTTATATAATTGACCTAATTAACACATATTCGTTAATTACAGACTTATGATGGTCACCGTACAATGTGGGATTAATTCGCGCACGATTAACTCAACGCACAATTCAATTCAATTAATTCGTCAAACATTAGAAATATATCAGCCAAAAATGTTAAAGTTTAATTTTTATAAAATATTGTTGTATAATGCCGACGTGTCCTGTATTTTGCTTATTATTTTTATTATAAAATTATTACGATTTGAGGCAATAAGTTATTTATATCCTAATTGTTTAGATGTTTCAATTCCTCGCTCAGGAAGAAGACTTTCAATGATTGTAAGAAAAAAATATATTTAAAGGCAAATAGTTATTGTCGACTTATGTGATATAACATGGCAACACACCATCACATAACAACACATGGTAACACAAAATCACATAACAACACATAGCAACACAATATCACATAACAACACATGGCAACACAAAATCACATAACAACACATATCAACACAATATCACATAACAACACATGGCAACACAAAATCACATAACAACACATAGCAACACAACATCACATAACAATACATAGCAACACAACATCACATAACAATACATAGCAACACAACATCACTTTACAACACATAGCAACACAAAATCACATAACAACACATGGCAACACAACGTCATATACATGAGATGTATGAATGTTTGAAAATCAAATAAAATCTGTGAAAAATTGTATTACGTATAAATAAAAGTATTTGATTCTCTGCAACATATAGGAATAATTTACCTTTCACTAAATTATTTGGAATATTGCATTTTACTTTCCTACCAATAAACATTCTACTAATATATACTAATAGACTAATATAGACTAATATACTAGATTAAAAGGTTCATACTATATAAAGTGTGGGATAATTATACTGACAAAATATAGATAATTCTCAAAATTACAAAAAACAAATTTAATAATCTTTAAAATATTTATCTAATCATGTTGACTTTTTATATAATTTAATTTAATTTATATAAAATAGTTTTCGCCTGCAAAATATGTGTATTTTTAATCAGTGGATAAATTTATATTTTTTTCATACCATACAAAATACATCAATGATAAACAGTATTGCAGCACAAACCCATCATAACATATTTACTAATAATAATTCGGAAAATTATTCAAACGATGCTCAAAAATCGACCCGAAAAGCAAAATAAACAATTCTGTTAATAAATTAAACAATTAATGCCATTTTAATTTAATTTAATTCTGCATTTAAATTAGTTTGCAAGTAGTATTTTAATATGCTGTGCGGAATAGTTGCATTTTGCTCGGGTTGGGTTAAATTGCAGATATTGCGCTATAATTGAACATCATCATCATAATAAACAGCAACATGAAATTGTTAAACTCATGATATTTACTGCTACTTCGTTCTATATTTTAAACTTGATGTCTTCATTTATATATAAATATATCGTTATTCATATCATAGTTGTCTTTCATTATTGTTACACTGTATTACTACTAATTTCAATAGAATGTTTATTGGCAAATTTGGAATAAGATACATTAAATATAGGCCTAAGTCAAACATTGTCATATACAATATATATAAGTAGTATGGAACATCTCTTTCTGCATAACCCCCCCCCCCCGCCCACGCATTTTTTTTTGTTGTTGACTCACCCC
>JAUZND010000505.1:0-14094 GCA_034780555.1 Coelogynopora nodosa | reverse complement strand
GGGTATGGTCTATTTTTAGCCATGACTCATGAATCTATTTATAAGTGTGGTCGAATCCACTCTTCCTATACTACTTTTAATAATAATAAATAAATTATTATGTTAATTTTTTAATGCAGCGGTATATATTTCACTATCCATTATTTTCGGAAGATAAATCGTTTTCATTAATACCCGTCGAACTTTCGTTAACTTTAGAGTTAAGACCGATATGGTACCTAAAATTATCTCTTATTATCTACATCGATATTTGGCCAAATGCCTACAGCCATTATTCTATGTAGAGGAAGGATATTTTGGCTTTCATAACGGTACTATCGAGGAATTCATGGCCTAGTATATTAACTACGTCCATTGAAATTTTTTTTCAAACCAACAGTAGCATGGTGTGACTTACTTGAGCTTTGAGACGTTCCAATCTTTCCTCTTTCTCCCGCGCTTCAATTTCCTTCATCTTCTTGCGGAACAGTTTAGAGTCAATGTGCCTGTTGTTCTTAACGGAGGGAACACAAATATCGATTATTATTTACCGTAATTAAGCTGTCTAATATATTTCAATACTATATAGATATACATCTGTTGTTGACACCACAACAGAACCACGTGGACTCACTCGTTCTTTTATCCTAGCAGAATTTAATTCCGTTCTTTGACGGGCCGACTCCTTCTCTCTGTCCTCCATGAGAAGATCCAGTTGAAGTTTCTCGTCTTCTTCAGCTTGTTTGGCAGCTCGATAGCTGGCTACCTTCATCCTCACCTCACCCTGAAATTTGTAAGATTATTGGCGGCTTTATTTAAAAAATAACATGATTGCTAGGCTAATGTTGTAATCGATCAACCCATGTTAAAATGTATACAATAAGAAGTTAGAAAAAGTAGTGCCATAGAAAGTCAAAATGGACAGCTTCTTTCTATAATTCTATTGGTTTTCCCTATAAATTAATGTAGACGTTCGATAAATCCAATATGTCTTTAAGTCCAACGAATACAATGTTGGGCTCCAATCGAATGTGGAATAATGCCATTAAAATGGGTTCGTGGTGAAAAGTCGTAAACAACAAAAAGTCGCCATAAAAAGTCATAATTATATAAGAAACTGTAAACTAAAAATAGTAATATTTAAAAAGTCGTACTTATAAAATGTAGGATCATAATTAAGTCTTCAATAAAAAGTTGTATTTATTAAAAAGGTCGTCAGGATAATTTAGTCATATATACAATATGTATATATTATTTCTAACAAAGAAAAATGAAAATAAATTCTAAACACAAACATTTATATTATATGAAGTAATAGAATATTGTATTTAATCGTGTAAATATTTGAAAATAATTCAGTATCAATCCATCAATCAATCAATCAATCAATCAATATTGTTTAATATTATATTGTATCAATCAGATTAATTAAAAACTTTTTGGAAAAAAGAATAACCAAAATTAGATTATATATCGAGAGCTCCTTTAATGGCTAATTTTCAATTTTTAATTTTGTGTCTATTATAGTAAAATAATTAGAAAAACTATCCTAAGAAATGAAAACAAAGACATCACAAGTGGCCACATTTTTCCTAATAGGATCTGCTCGTTAGTGATCTATAATTCGTGGTATGAGGTGGTATATATCAATAGCTATATATCACCAGAGACTAGAATTAGGAGTAGAATAATTTTGGAACAAAGTTGACCCACCATCATAGTGGAGAGACAACTTTAGGAATAGAAGAAATTGTGCTTCCCATTTCATGGATAGTTTTTATAATTACCTTCTTCTTGGCTCGCTCCATCTCCTCTTTCTCCTTCTCCTCCCTAAGTTTTCTCTCGTTCTCCTCCCTCTCCCGACCCTTCTCCATCTCTCGCTCGGCCCGCCACGCATCCACTGCTGCCCGCTTGGTCTCCAGAGCCGCTCGCTGTTTCTCCCAGCGGCTGGTGTCTCCGTCCTCGGTTCCCTCAGGTTCATCGACCTCCGCATCACTGCCGCTCTCACCACCGGTGGCTAGTTCACGTTCGCGTTTCGCCTGTATGGTGACCGATGCCATGAAATGTTGAGCGAACTTTTATTAGTTAATGATTGCAATGATAACACTTAATCCGGGATAACGTTTAATTCATAATAACGCGTGGTTAAATAATAACAATGTTTGATTTAATATAGGTGGAATAGGGGTGAAAATTACGCATCCGGTTGAACAAACTGTTGCGATAAAGCGAAATCGACTTAGCCGAATTAAATTGCAATAATAAAGTTTATTTATTATTATAAACTATTAAAAACATTTATATTAACACATTTTGATGAAGCCAGAAATACACAGAAAATTAAAAACAAACTTCAACTTACGATAATATTATATATTTTTTGTACATAATAGTATATTATGCCACGAGAATTGACTAGTTTTTGCTCACGCAAATTTTTTTTGCTCACGCGGCCGAAGGCCAAGCGTGGCATAAAAATTATTATTTCCAGAACTTTACTTCATTATTAGTAAGTCAAACAATTCAAACAGTATAACTATTTAAACAGTACTCTAAAAGTCTATGGTATAGATAGACAGTTAGTTAAATATACAGTACTATAAAGTAATATAATATAATATAAAGTAAATTTTAATAATATTTTAAATATTATCCACAAATATTATAGATTTAATTTTTAAACGTTTTCCAAAATTAGCAAAATAATATAATAGTTGTGGGTGAATTTATACATAATAATTTTTTTAACAAAAATTCGTATACTTAAGTTAAAACATCAATAAAAAAGGGGACTTGTGGACAATCTCAGAACCGCCACCCATGATGAGACGACGCTTCATAAAAAAAAAATTTGAGCGACCGAATCAAATTCAAATTTTAATAAATTAATAATTAATAAAATATTATTTTATTATTGTGGAAAAACTTTTTATCATGAAAATTATATTTTTCAATTTTCATTGGCTGTTGAACCCGGATAATACCATCAAAGTTAGTAATGTAATAAGCTGCTACATAAAATGGCAAAAAGTAGATTTCATTGTATAATTTTAATATATTTGATATTGTCATAGGTAGCTCAAATTACACCAAACTTTTAAAAATTGACAACTTCAGTTTTTTCAAAAAATAAATCAAGATATAAAAAACATAAAAAACTACAAATGGAAAAATTATTAGAAAAAGTTAGTTTTATTAATTTTTGCAAAGAAGAAATTTTTAGGTATTCACGTGATTGAGAAATGTTTTATGATGGTAATAATAATATGTATATTTAGTGCTAACAAAATGGTAAACAGAATTATAATGAAAATTTGAGTACTATGTTAAAATATTCAATTGTACTTTAAATTTAATTATTTGCTCTCTATTTCTATATTATTATATTTATATTATATTTGAGAATGCTTTATAATGTCGCATTCTTAACGTGATATTGTTATGAAGATATGCTTAAATATTTATTTCATTCGTTAAACCATGTGGATTGAATCAAAAATCCACGTACCATACCTATTAATTGTTGTTCGTATATATAAATTGATACCAAAAAATCATTTCAATTATAAAAATAACATGATTCAATTCCATTATGAGGTTGTTTCTCAATATTAATTGAAACAACGCAATATTTATATTATCGAGCTTCTATTTGTTGGGCTTATCTTAATAAACATTTGTGTTACAAAATATATGTATAAAAACCATCCATACTTGTGTATATTGTACTCATGAGTCAACTGTTAATCATATTTAGGGAATCTGATAAAAACTTCAATGCACACAAACTTTTGATATATTTACTACAATATTACTATACAAATTCGTCCCAAAAACAGTTACACTTTTTTTTGTAAACAGAAAGACAATGCTAGGATGATGTAAAGTCAGAATGTTTGCGCTATATAGTCATACTATTAAAAATTTGGTTATTTAGTGTATACTATATTTATACATTAATTCGGCGCTTTTTGTATTTTATTTAAAAAGGATATTATATATGCTCAAAGCAATTTAACACATTGTAGCCATTAATAAGATAGTACGCTCTTTATTATATAATAAAGATATGGATGGGATGACAAGCCCGCCAGGTACTCCATATAAATGCTGATTTGCATATATAATTTGTTTAAATAAAACGCCCTCCTGATCTCCTTGCCGATGAATATGCTTTAATAGTATATTTGTAAAATTTCATTTATTGTGTTTTTTCTTTTCTAGTACCTACATAAGTACGATATTGTACTTTGTTCTGTTATCCATGGTATAATTAATCCGGGTTTACGTATATTACACACACTATAATTAACCCGGTTTGATTGTAATCTGGAGTACTTTTAACCTGGGTTCATTATACTACTGTTGGATTTGATATTTAATAGTTTATTATACTATGCACTCTCAACCCGCTAGACAACGGGTTGTATGGGAATTCTATACTTATTTTGAAAATAAGAGATGTTATATTGTGTATGTATTGTATGGTATATATGTTTCGCTGTTTATCATTACAAAAATATCCCAAAACGAATTATAACATTGTTTAAGTATTATTTACACTTATAAATTACAGTCAATAGTTTTTCTGAAGTTCATAGAAAAGTCTTGTTGTTATCATCTTTATTCGCTTTGAATGATTTGTACCTAGCTGTTAAATTTCATATGTTCAATACTGATATAAAGTTTGGATTATACATTTCCAAATGAATAAAAAGAGTTCCCATAAAACGTAAGTACTTTCATTTCAATGTTGTTCTTATCCCTGAAAAAAAAGTATTATAAAATTATATTTAATATCCAATGCTTGCTCACGAACATTCAAATAATTGTAAATAATTAAGGATATTTAAACTTCTAATTTTTTAGATTTTTTGGATATTTACAAGGCTATTTATCTTGCTGAACCTACATTAAAACTAAGTAAATGAAATAAACATCAAGATACTTTTTGGATATTAAAATATGTTTATAAATAATAAGTTTCACAGACATTTTTACGGATGGTTGATCACTACAACTTTGAAAAAAAAATCAGGTTTTTCTGGATAGAAATACTTACTCCAAAATCTCTTATAACTGTTTCTGTAGTTAATTACTTTATTTTGCCATTGTTATAGTAGAAGTGTTCTCAATTCTGAATCACCCCCCTATTCCCCCAAAACTCCTCCCCTACTTCCATATTCCACCCTACGCACCTTACCCCCCATGCCGCATACTCCACCTAAACCATTTACCCTGCCTACCTCTCCTACCCTTCCTACCCCTCCTACACCTCCTACACCACTCATACCTTCTACCTCACCACGAGAAATAGTATAAATAGAGAAGCTGTTAAAATAGAATTTATTTTGTTTCCAGCTATAACAACTTTACATGTCCAGTACTTTCATCTTAACTTACCAATTCTCTTAACTTGATGATAGAAATATATGTAAATTATTATTTTTTATATATAAAAATATACTATTTTTAATCGTTAAAATCGAAACAAAATGTTTATTAAAAATGAAGTAAGATTTTTAAATTCCACTTTCTTCATTATATCCAAAAATAGTTGTGTACTTATTTTTTTTAATAATGTAGCAATTTACATAATTGTTTCCTAAATAAATTGGTTAGTTACCATGGCGGATCGAACAGAATAGTTAAAATTTTGATAAATTTGTCTACTTGGTAAACAGTCGCAAATGTTGGTCCAAATACATATTTTTACTTATATCTTATTTCGGTTCACTTTTGCGGCCCTGGAACATAAACATTAATGTTAAAATATTACCAATTCTATTAGATATAAATTATTATATGTTTTACAATAAATATGTAAATGTAAGCATTATTAAAGAAGATATACGCCAAAAACACATTTTAAGGTCCAATTTTTTAAACGTGGACTAAACAGATAGTGGAATAAAAAAAGTGTACTATGTTTCGAGGGTGTGGAGGTAAGGGTTGTTGGGGAATAGTGTGGAGTATATTGGGGTAGAGAGCGGGTTTGTAACGGGCAGGGGGGATTATTCAGAGTAGACAACTTTCAGACTATTAACCAGTCAGTATTTATAACCCGAAACTATTTTCATATCAATTATATTAATAAATTTTTTATACATTGTTAATAAATTAACTGCTTTCCGATTTTAACAATGATGATATATAACAGTTTCGCTCTAATATAGGTCATACCGCTGAAACCCAGCGGCAAATTAAATGAAAAAAAACGACATATTATTGAGTACATATAATTATATATAAATATATAAACAGTATGATCACAGGTAAAACAATAACAAGAAAGGCAATTGAAGACATTTAGTTGCAGCCTAACGTAGTTTCTTCGAAGCCTTGTGTTTTTTAGAAGTGGATTTACGCTTTCGAGGGCCTGATTCATCCTGATTTGTAAATATTTACTGACCAATGTAGTCTTCACTAAGTTCGTTAAGTCCGGCATTAGACTGCTTCCGCAGAGTCGTCGGAATGTTTCGGATATTACCGCTCATCAAATAACCAACAGCATGAGAACCAATTTTGATTGCCTGCTTTCCAACTTTTGAAACTAAAGTTTTTAGATGAGGTTTAGCTGAGACAAAAAGACGCTTAGCAAGTGGCACAAGCATACGTTTCAGAAATCCAAAATACTCCCTCCAACTGGACATCTCATATGCCCTGGCTAAATTCCTCCTGATCCAATTTAACGTCGTTTACTGCCAACATATATTGGCATACCAAATCCATGTTTCAATGGAGCCATTTATACAGTAAAGCATAGTACTGAGCAGGAAATAACAAGTATGTTTATAAGCGTTAACCACGAAAGTGAAGATTATTCGACGTCTTTCCTTCTGCAAAGGGAATCAGCTCAACCATATCATCTTGGAGCTCCACCTCAATTGAGTTGATAAATCTATTATTCAATTTTACATAGATGGGGTTTGTGTATACAATTGAAATTGTAGATCCAAATCTGTTTGATCAGTATCCACTTCCACCTGATCCTTATATGCCTTCATGTAGGAATCATAAGTGAGAACGTTCTTGACGACACACATTTGAACAGCTGTTGCTCTTTTATGTTTCGATCCGTTTCGTGATAGGAAGCTATAGGATTTTGGACGAAGAAATATCCATTCCTTTTGAGGATTCCCCGCGCATTCGTCTTTAACACAACCTAATACTGCAGTTTATAGACTTGAGTAGCTGGGATGGTCTTTTAAAGTCCAACAGTTTTTTTTGTAACATTCGAGGAAATAAGACTTGGTCAACATTGATGTTGAATATTCGTAGAAAAAATAATTCGGTGTAACCTGCCAATATCTCGAATTTGCCACCAAGTTCATTTGAGTACTTTATCAGACTGTCATATTGAAGACTATACATTATAAGCTTTGAAAGTTCGAGAACTGCCATTACGATGTAAATTGGCTTATCCATCATTACAGCTTCTTTACGCAAGTGGACGCCCAATAGGTCTTTATTAAATATTGTCGTCGACAAAAATGAAGTTCGACTTGCCATAGTTGTTACATAATATTCACTGTTGGTCAATCCGAAATTCATTCTCTTTCAAAGATTTTCTAGTGTCTTCCTAAACAGAGAGTTATTTTTTAATTTACAGTAATCTTTCTCGAATTTGTTCTTGGCCTCTTGTCGACGTTTCCTATTATAGTGGATGTAATCTCGGAAATATGGCTCCTGATGAAATTGCAACACTCTTTGGATTTTTGATAGCACCATTCCTTGCTTCAGATCTTAAAATCGTTAATCAATATTATAACAGTAATAGTAGTATTAAATAAAGTAGTGTCAAGGTAGCAGTACATTTATAATTATAGAGTATTGTGCATAAATACGACCATTCATGGCAAGAGTTTTGAGCGAAATCAAATGAAGATCGAAAGTTTCTCTATTTATATATTTTAAGATAGGGGGAGGGGAGGTGGAGAGGAGGTAGGGTGGGCTGAATCCACTCTTCCTATACTACTGATATAGAATATATTATAATAATATTTTTTACAAGAAAATATAACAAAAATATACACTTTATAATTTCTTTGACTGTGCATCAAATGGCAGAATTGGAATTGAGTATTTATGTAATTACGTTTTTTCCATGGCACCTCCAAATGGT
This sequence comes from Coelogynopora nodosa, assembly GCA_034780555.1. Lineage (NCBI taxonomy): Eukaryota > Metazoa > Platyhelminthes > Proseriata > Coelogynoporidae > Coelogynopora > Coelogynopora nodosa. Next base: position 5,990 of record JAUZND010000505.1, on the reverse strand, counting down.
CGAAAAAAGTATTACACCTTGCTGCGGGTATTTTAAAACTATCTTCATTGATTTAGCCACTAGGTGTTTTTATAACTACATAAAACAAATTAAATTGCTATGTAAAGACAGTCTTGCCACCCGGTTTTGGAGGTACAAAGCTCATGGCAATACGGTCTTGCCATCCCAGGCACAACTGGTTAAACTTTTCTTCACAAATATTTTTTTTTTCACCATTTAAAATACTACCATGATTTCAGGTAGAATCAGTAAACATACATTTTTTATCATCTGCCCTCTGCAAATGCATGTTTCTAGTCATATGTATTTGCATATTGGAATTGTATGCCATATTAGTTTTTCCGATACTGATGGACATTATTTTGCTTTTACTAATTATAATAATAAGCAATTTTAATTTAATAAAGACATCATTTCTGAAATGCTTGTTGAATGTTACTTAATTGTGAAGCACATTTGTACTCTTTTTATACCATGAAGTAGTTTAGTTGTTTGTCATTTTAAATTTTATGGTGCACATGATGGTGCACGTGATAACATCTATTAATTGCTCAATATAAGGGTTATGCATTCTAGAGTTCAACTTATGCAATATGATTTTACGTTGTTCTTCTATATTACTTACTAATTGTTGTTAGTAATATATTTATTAGTACTGTACCATTTATTATAGACCAGCTATTAATTAATAAGGATATCTAAGCAAATAGTTAACAATAAATAAGTACTTAATTTTGATAAAACGTTTACGACATTATTATTGCCTTAAAAAGGTAAAATAATTTACATTACCAATCTAGATTTGGAATATAAATATTTTGGTATATTAAGATAAAAGTCTTTCTAATTTACAATTTTTTGATTTCTTAGTATTCAGTGATTTTGCTTGTGCACCTCAATTTATATTTATTAAATTGTTTTAAATTTATTAAAAATGCCGTCAAAACATGACATAAAAAATTATTTTTGTGCTACTTACATATCATTTTTTATAATTAATCGGTTAATGCTTGTTTTTAACGTTTTCAAAATATAATATTTTTTACATTTAAGCATATTTTAAATCTTGCATAAATCAGTCACATCCTTGTTGCAATTAAAACAGCTGTTCTTATAGCTTCCATACAATATAGTCATGTAACTATAGTCACTCCTTCGCTACGGTTGACTGAGACTAAAATTCAGCAATTCTTTACATAAGTTAGTTAAATTGCTGTGAGCTTTATAGATAAAGTCAGAGTTATGTTTATCTTGGTAACATTGTTGTCAATAAACAATAGAAGATGACCTAAAAACAGCGCACTCAAGCACGTATTTTACATTCATAATATTATATATTGTATATACATATATATGTCGCAGATGTAAGTGGAATCTACTAATAATTTCCTTGCTACATTTTTTTATTTGCTCAAAATGGGAAGTGATTGTTGCGAGTGCTGTGGATACTGCATTGGTTGCTGCACAATTGTTCTCGTTAACATAATAACCTTGGTAAGACTATATTAATAAAATATTTTTGTTTAAACGATAATAATCGATTTACAAATATGATTGTTTGTCTCAATCGATATTACATAGTGCTATATTGCAGAAAAGTGCTATGGCCTATCCTAAATTCACCATACAGCTCTCTACTGAGACAGATTACAAGATCGGTACAACAATAATTATATTTTACATTATTATTATCATTATACTTGTAATTTAGAAAACGCGATTTATTTATATAGAAGCATATTTTCAAATAATCATTCGCTTAATTAATTATGTTCCACTATGATTTCTAAATTTTTACATTCAAGATAATTTCTTCCTCTACGAGGCAAAAAAGTTTTATATGTTTAGTATAATTGTGATAACTGAAGACAAAGAAAGCACTTTACATATCTGTAGATTTTTTTACATTGTTTTAATTTTTTTTAAATTCTTCCAGTTAAGAAATATCAATCGTATTCGTGCTTATAACCTTGATATTATTCAAAATTCCTTCTCACTGGTTGTATCTAATTTCGTATTCATAATCTTAAAATTATATAGAACATACCAGTGTTCGGTTTATGAAATATTTGCACTGCTCCGATCACTCCATAATTGAGTTCTATAGCCAGAATCCTCCACTTACTATACCTTTTAACCAATGGATCCTTTTCAAGCTTAACTGCTTTACACAATCAATAATTTTGAAAATATTCCTCCAAATCTTCATATTTTTTTCCTCCTCCTTCACTTACAGGTAAAAAATGTACATGAGGCATTTTACATGATTTACTATCTTGAAGTTATTTAATCTGTGATTAAACTGTGCTTACTTGTTTAGTGGATATAAATAAATTGATAACCGTGCGATGTTTGATATTTCTAGGTGATTTTCAGAATCTTCTGAAGTGGTACGTTGAAGCAATATTCAGGAAAGAGTAAAAGATGCCTGAATAGATATAACTAGTAAGGTTGTAATTATATGATTACAAAAAACTATATATTTAGATATCGTTTCAATATCTATCAGGTCTTAAAAACGGAAGTCAAATGAAAAAAAAAATTTTTGATGGCATACTACAATTTATTTCCTAATATATTTTTGACTAACAATTTGTTAAAGTGTTGTTATTAAATGCCTATACTAATAAAGGTCATTTAAATATCAAATCGGCATGTAAAACATTATTTTAAACATCTAATTCACGTACATATGGTGCAAAATAGTATGAATAGTTAAGAACAAAAATAATTGAATTCTCTACTAGTTTACTTATTACTGATATTTGGTACAATCTTCTCTCAAGAAGTTACTTCCCATATTTGCTTAAAATTTAGTTCAAATCAAAATCCATTTATACAAATAACCAAATAGAAATGGTGAGCTGTTTAATTAAAATGTGACTGACATGTAACCGACATGTAACTGATATGTGACTGACATGTGAAAACATACCATGAATAAAAAGCACAAAGATTCCCAAACTAGTTATCACATCGCTGCAGTCCAGCTCCACACTATAAAATGGTGTATTTGTTTTATTCCATTTCTAGTGTGCTCACGTTAAATATCCTCGTTTTTTTCTTTCTTGAGATAAAATACATTGTTTAGTTGCTATTCGTCCTCTTCTTTTTCAGTGTCTCGGATTGGCCTTTCTCATTGTTGGCGGCTTTCTACTGAACGGAAAGAACCCGATTACCGATTTGGTGGGACGTCAACTCGACTCTTTAGCTGTACCTGGTGTGGAACTGTCAACTGTCTTATCGGATGCTATTACGACACTGAGTGAGCGGTTTTGCCAAATGAGGCGATATTCGAGTGATATTTATATAAGCATACTGGCTAACAACAGGTGTAATCAAATATTTTCTATAAGAGATTTATATTTCGATAAAAACAGTGTCTCTCAAAATTGATTAAACTGTCGCCGAATATTCATATCATATTATTAACCATTAACAGAGGATGAAATAATGTATCAGCTTATTTTAATTTATCTAATTATAGCAACAACAAATTATTATTTTTTATTATGTTGAAATACAAACAATTATTATAAAAGCGATTTGTTTATTGTCCAATAAAAATGTTTACTCCTAATGTTTACTCCTACAGTGGATAAACCTTCAGTAAAAACGCATAGTTTTCTGTTTTATCTAACTCGGTTTATTTATAATTTATTAGAAGTAGTATTTTTTAATTCACTTTAATATAATAAGCTTTATCAATAAAAAGTGATATAAACAATTAAAATAAAAAACAAAAAAAGCAAGCTTACCTCTTAAATGCGTAACAGAAAAAATTATTGAATTTAAGAACTAACTTTTGCACAAACTTTTTAATGGTATTGTCTTCACAATTTTTTATAATAGTTTATAATATATAATGTTATACTAAGTAAAATAAGCATTCTGTAATATATCAAGCAATTTTATAATTTGTTTAACTTATTGTAAACAAGAGTCCACGAATTCTTCTAATTTCTAAAGCTGATTTGTCGAATTTTTTAAAGTTAACATTTAAATTTATACAGTTATTTTATATCAAATTTATGTACGCTTTAAGAATTCGAAATAAAAAATTCCTACGTGTTTAATTTTTTATGGCAATCAAAATATTAATTGCATATAAGAAACAAACTGCTGTGTAACTTACATTTTCATTCATTTTTACTAATTTAATTTTATAATAATCGATATAATGGTTTGTATTATAATATCAAATTAAGTAAAATTAATTTTCAAGAATACTTTAAAAAAAATTTTATGATAAAATGAATTTAATATGCTGTTGTTTGATAAAGTTAATAAATATATTTTAAAGTATTTGAAACTTTTTAAACAACCTAATTTTTACATTAAGTAATAATCATTTTAATTTAAGATTTGGACCTGGTATTATTTGTGTAAAAATGATTGAATTTGATCTTTGCATTTCATATAATATAATATAATATATGTTAAAGTGGAGCCAAATGCCGTAACGATAAATCCTTTATAGTTTAATGAACTTACGTCCGATCAAACTAAAATTTGGTGTGTAAGTGAGGCATAAGTAGTTTTTACATTGTTTGAAAAATTGGGGCCACCAAATCGTCCCGCGGCCCAGCGGGACAATTTAAAATTTTGGCAGAAGTACTTCTTAAATGTCATGAAGAACAAAAATTGAAAATCGATTGAAATTTTTTTTTAATCAATTTCAAGGTGAGACTGGGGGTGGGGTCAGTGCTGATGTAGAAACTTGAAAATTTTCAACAATTCGATATTGAAGTTCTACATTTAGAATATTCAATGAAAACTTTATTATGTCAAATAGTAGCTAAAAAAACGATTGTAAATGATTTCGAGTTCATCCGACTGTTTGTTTAGACGGTAGGGGGGTTCAAAGTGCCCCCCTGGAATTTTAAAACTTTAATAACTTGTCTTTTTATGTAAACATAATATTTAAAAAAAGATACATACCGTTGGAAATTGCCTTCAAAAGTAATACTAAACTAGTACCGAAAATTTTATTGCAATCAAGAATAAATTCTAATAAATTCTAATTTAGCTCTTATCATTTTAAAGCGTTTTAATGATTTTATAAAAGTTAAATATTTTTTTAACAAAATTTATATTTGCATTTTTATGTAAACATAATATTTAAAAAAGATACATACCGTTGGAAATTGCCTTCAAAAGTAATACTAGTACCGAAAATTTTATTGCAATCAAGAATAAATTCTAATAATTTCTAATAAATTCTAATAATTTCTAATTTAGCTCTTATCAGTAAGCGTTTTAATGATTTTATAAAAGTTAAATATTTTTTTAACTAAATTTATATTTGCAATATATGCATCGTCTAATAAGAATGTAATTGAAAAAAAAAACGTGCAAATCGGTTACCGCAAAGAGAAGTTATAAGCATTTTTCTATAAAATTGCGGTCAAAATTGACCCCCCTACCTATATTTTACTATATAAACAAACACTTTTTTTTAAATAAAAATAATTGTTACCAATGAGTGTAAAATCAAATGCAATCTTCTTTTATATGACGTATAGAATATGTTAAAACTATAATTTTGGTAAATTTTAAGATAATCGATCAAATGCAAAATAAAATCGATAATTGATTGATTTAAAAAAATTGAAAAAAATATATTTTAATACCATTAACATCTAACATTATCTTCAGAAAAAGTTTCCTATTATTGTGTTGCAAGGCTTAAATTAAAAAAAGTATACCTCATTATGTAATTAAATAGTTTTTTTGAAATATAAAAATCATAGCTATATTGATTGATGGCGGATTTAAACTACATAAAAATCGATAATTTATAGATTTTATTGGAAAATATTGATTTCCAATATATACCTCAAGCGAAAGTTGTGCCCCGATAAAGCTATAAATTAATACAGTTTACCTCACTTTAATAGATAGCTTTTAATCAAATAGATATATTATTGCCGTAAAGATGCTACTACTATAAAATCGATAATTGATTTTCGGTATGTACCTTCTAAAAG
>JAUZND010000504.1:0-14094 GCA_034780555.1 Coelogynopora nodosa | reverse complement strand
AAGCAATTATTCAAACTATAATAAAACCATGTATAATTTGCTATCATTATACGCGGGTGGCATCATATGAGATCACCTCCTTTATACCCTTTCTTATATAGTTAAAGTTTCCAAATTTTGTACACCTCTTAGTTATATATTTAACAACAACAAAATTCGAAAGAAAAAAAAATTAAATTATTATTTTATGGTGCAGCGCTTAATGGGCTAACATTTCGATAAAGTGCCATAGACGACAAACATATTTATCGACGTGGTTTCAGATACAGAAGAATTATAGATCCCCTACCACACAAATAATATCGCTATTGATGGTCAACTCCCGTGTTCATGTCGACAAATAACGACCACTTCAGGTACAGTGTAATGTAACGGACAATGTAATTTATATTTTCACTCTATCGAAATGTTGAACATAACGTACACAGAAATATTTTTTTCCTGATGCATTACCCGTTATTCCTGAAGAAGTATGTAATTGTAATTGCAGAAGAGTGCCACAACGTAGTCGACGCGGGCGGACTCAATACATACGCTTCATTTGCAGATGTCGACGATATGCATCTGATCAATTTTTTCAGGATGTCACTCCATTAATTGACACAGCGGTAAATCTCCTACTAGCTTAAAGTCAAGATGAGCACAAAATTCACCCAATCCGAGAGGTCAGAACCATTCGGTTTGATTCAGATGGTGAAGAACTGAAGAACTCCCTGTTTTCCCTTGACGCAACTATTTTGACTCCGAAATGTATTGTGGATATTATCAGTGGACTACTTGAAAAAGTGGAGCATTTTATTCAATGTGGAAGTAACTGGACAATATTAGGAGTGAACTATTTTAATATGCGTGTGATGAAGTACTTTTCAGCGCCGGATTATTACGTTTGAGCAGACTATATTGTTCTTTTAAGTCAACTAGATAGCGAAAAAGGTTGTACTAAAGTTTAAAAAAGACAGGAGATTAATTCTTCAAGTATTCTTGCTTCCATGTCTACATTGTCGTGAATTTAACAGAAGTGACCGATATAGAAATCAAAAGTATGATATTCATGAAGACAAATACAAATGGACAGGGATTGTGTCTCATGTTAGTGCTCGTGACTTTAATACTTTTGAGCGTCATAATTCCGGTGTTTATCTGAATTTGCTTGAGTGGGATGAGGAAAACGAAAGCCATCCTGTAAGAATGCTCAGAGCTTCAGGCAAATCGTCATCAGAAACATCAGGCAAGGTGATTAATATACTGGCGCTTTAGGATTCAGCTCTTTATCTACATATAGTAAATCTAAATCGATTACTTGGATGTCGCAAAAGAAAGTTAAATTCTGACTGGGCTCATGCAAACAAATTTTACGAACGCTTTCCGCAACCATTTAAATATTAAAAACTACTTGATGATCATCGTACTTTGCGCTACTTAAATCAGGCGATTACATTTAACCCACCAAAAACCACACATATGAAGTTCACTAATTTGGGGTGATGTCAACGTCTACCATATGTTGTGTATGCAGATATTGAGTTTACTTTAAACAATTGATGCAATACAAGTTCATGAACAATGGAGTAGAGATGAAGAACATTCTTATCAAAAAGTTGTCTGGAATTGTGAGACAGAAAACAAAGGACACAAAAGAGCTACTCATTTTTATATGTGCAGTGAACAATTCAGGAATAGCCAGGATTTTGAAGTGGCAGACCATGAACATCTTACCGGTCGATACAGAGGTGCAGCCTGCCAATATTACAATACCAAAATGCGACTTGACCGAACAGTTTTACCTATATTCTTTCATCATTTTAGAAATTATAAGTTGCATGTTGCATGCCAAGTGGCTTTAGGAAAGATGAAAGAATGAGAACTGGGTGTGATTCCACTATCCAAGAAAAAAGTATATGGCTCTGATCGGCGCGTTTCCTGTTGATAAAATCAATCTATTGGACAAGAAAGATGGCAAAATGGGGAGGTTACTATTCGTATGAAACTTCAATTCAAGGATAGTTTGCAGTTTATAGGGGACTGAATGGATAATCTTGACAGGAATCTTGCACCAATTGACCTCAAACAAAGTCGTCGAGCGATTACTTATTCTGCTCCTGATAATCTCATAACAGCAAAAGGTATATTTCATTATACGTGTGTTTTTGCTCGAGAAAATGACAGAGCTACACTACCGCCACAAGAAAAGAAGCAAACAATTTTGGATGAGGATTACGAGAAAACTAAAGAGGCTTGGAGAGAATTCAAATGTCGGAATTTCAGTTAATACCTGCTTGCATATTTAAAACGAGATGTGCATCAATTGGCTAATGGTCTGAAGGCATTCCGAAACCTCAGTTTAAATTAAGACAAGTTGAACCTTGCAAATTTTGTTTGTTTTTGCACCCAGCATGTGTTGACAATCTGCCTTTAAAATAAAAAAGAAGCTAAAGTGGAGCTACTCACTGACATTGATATATAAATTTATTGAGAGTGGAAGACGAGGCGGAATGACATTAGTAAACAAACATAATAAGAGACAGCATATTCCCACAGATTTAAAAGGAGAACGTGTAGAACGCTTTCTCAAAGTCATTGCCACTCTATCAATTTAAATGGTTTCCTCAACCAAAAATCGGTAAAGTGTACATTGCAAATAATGACTTAAACGGTAATATTAGGTATATGTGTGAAGTTGACATGGAATATCTACCACATAATTCGGATATAAGTGAGGATCTACCATTTGCACCTGAAGAAGAAGTTGTTTTATCTAACTGGTTGACCTCATTCAAGAATTCGAAATATAAAAACTTGTCTTCAAAACAAAAAATGGCTAAAATATAATAGTACAACGAAACTCTTGCTTACACATAATAAAAAGGAGAAAAAGGTTTGCCACGGAAGGATGCTTCTGTTTTATCTAAAGCAAGGAATGATGCTAACAATAATAAATATAGCAATACAATTTCATCAGGAGCCATTTTTTGGGATTATATACAATATACATAACAGTAAACGCAGACAGAAGGCAAAAAATCAAGTTTGAAAAAGACTACTACAAATTTTTTAAAAAACTCTCTTAAAATTCTCGAAAGAAAATTAATTTCCAATTGACCAATTCTAAGGATCATATAACAACATTGGCAAGTTAAGCTTTATGAGCAATGATGGATAAAGCAAATTACATTTAAAGGCGGTATGGGAACTTTCGAAGCTTGTTATGTATTCTCTTCATTATGACAGCCTCATAAGATACACAAAGGAGTTTAGTGGTAAATTTGAGATATAGGTAGGTGATACCGACTCCTTTTTTCTACGAGTATCTAACATAAATGTTGAGAAGTGCTATTTCCTTGAATGCTTCAAGATGAATTGCTAGATTCATCAAATTTTTCGAACGATCATCTATGCTACTCAAGTTTATTTTTGGCAAAATTGGACTATGTGAAAGATTAGTGTGCAGGAAAATCCTCAAAAAGAATGGATATTTCTTTGACCAAAAACATATGGCCTCTTATCACAAAATGGATCAGAACACAAGAAGGCAAAGGGTCTTCTAATGTGTGTCGTCAAGAATGTTTTTACTAATGATTCCTACATGAAGGCATATAATGATCAGGTGGAAGTGAATATCGATCATACAAGATTTGCATCTCGTAATCATAATATCCCGACCTTACAATACAATAAACGCAGTATGTCAGTACGATAAAAGGCCGTAGGTCAGTGTGAATTTTAGCCTTCCATATTATGGTAACCATCAATTATCCTCAATTATTGGTAACTCCTCAAAAAGAATGGATATTTCTTCGACCAAAAACATATGGCCTCTTGTCACAAAATGGATCAGAACACAAGAAGGCAAAGGGTCTTCTAATGTGTATAGTTAAGAATGTTCTTACTAATGATTCCTACATGAAGGCATATACAATGTAATGATCAGGTGGAAGTGAATACCGATACTACTGGTATGGAAGGTAATACATTGAACTTTTAACGATAAATATTTTTTGGTCTACGTGGAATAGAAAGGGTTTTTTGTTGTTGTTTTGTCTTGTTGTAAATAGTAATTAAGATGTTTTTTGATTATATTTATAGGAAAGTTTTGTTTCGGTAAGTGTCTTTTTAATTCATCGGCTCCTTTTATATGTGTTCTTTTCTTTTCTAATGAATTATTTCACGCACAAAATTTTTATTATTATTGTTTTACAATGGTGTTATTGGGACAACTGTTGTTTTTGTAGATGTTATGCATAGGTTTGTTTTTATTTTACCATTTGTTATAGTTACAGTTAATTCTAAAACATTTTAATTGTTTATGTATCTTAGTAGGTCTATCGTGTTAAATAGTACTGTTTAAGATTTGTATGAAAATATAACCAAATAATATTAAATATTTTTTGATTCTATATCTTGAAAAATAAGAGTCCTCAATTAGTATACAAATATTTAATTGTACATATTTTGGTTTCAGTTTTCAATTTTTGAAGTCGAAATAATGAGAACTGTATAAATTAATTTGTAAACTAAACTTATTTATTTCAAAGTAAGAAAGTATGACCGACCTTTGCGGTATTACAAAATTAATATAAAAATATATATTCTATAATTTTGAATTAATATTAACATAATTTACTTTAATGAAATATATTTAATGATTACAAACAAAACTCCACGAATTATCACCCGCCCCGACACCGTTATCATTTTTTCAGACATCGTTTGAAAACTTAATTTTTTTATTAAACTATTTTTTCGTTATGAAAATTAAAAAAATTTAAATACTGTAATCATCTAGCAGCATTTTTTCAATTTTTCGATTTAAAATGTATTAACACAATATGTAGGTAAAGTTGTATGTCGCCTTGCTTTATTTACATAATAGATGTTATATATAAATAAAGTTAAACATTTTAAATATTGTAAACCTTCATGAACTTTCACCGGCATCATATTTTAATTAAAGGTAGAATATTTCCAATAACTAAAAAGCACTACAATTATTACTGTAACCAAAATTTTCTACGTGGCCATAATTAGTTATTAGTGTTACCGTATGTTTTGTTCGGTAGTATTATGCAATAGTAGTATAGGTAGATTATTGTATAATGCGTGTATTTGGTGTTAATAATATTCAATGTTGTGCTAAATCTGGGCATCAGTTACATTCCAATATATTAAAATTTAGTTAATTGACGGATTATAACACAGGGCTAACAAACATGTTCGATTAAATGCTAGGGACGTCATTGATAAACTTTAACTATATTTTATTATACAATAGTAACATACATTAACAAAAAAATTATCTTGAGTTATTTTTTGAAGCATAAAAATGTATATTACATTTACGCTAATTAAATATATATATAGTTATTTACTATTTAGTATTTAGTCTATTTTAAAGATAATTAAATATAAGATGATTAAAACGATTATAAAAAATAACTAAAACGATTTTATAAAATTGTCAATTTGTCAATACCAATCTTTTCAGGCGTTAAATAATTGACAAAAACCCTTGAACAGAAAGACTTGATCACGTTCGGAAGTCCCCCTTTTCGTAATTTCCCCCTTTAAATCTCTTGATACATTTATTGATTTTTACGACGAATATATTATAATGTAATCTTCCAGCAAAAAACAATAAGCGCGTCATTTTATCACGAACATTTGTTGCTACTCCAAATGATGATGATATCCTTGAAAGTTGTAGATGTATTTTGAATGTTTTATTAATTTTCTTTCGAATTAATCACATTTCGAAATAAATCACATGTTACAATTTAAGCGATAAAATATTGGATTGGGTTTTATACAAAATCCTTTTGTTATAACTTTTAATATATTATTATTCAACACAGTAATATGAAATATTCTATTTTATAATAACTAATTTATCTTCATTTCCATTTTGAAATGTTTTATGATTATAATTTATTAAATTATATTAATAAAAATAATTTAAAATAATTAACCAACGTTAAATATACAATATAAAATGTAATATGTAATATTTTTTTAAAAAAATTATCAAATTGAAATAATTTAATAATACACAAGGTAAAAATAATTACTGATTTTAAATGTTTAAAATGTATGGCTTTTATTTTAAACCATGCAGTTTTCATAATCATGCAAGTATTTTTTCTGATTTGACTGAATCACATGTGTAGAGATTGCCTTTTAATATTCTATTTTCGATGTTTACTTATAAGTGTCGGCGGACGCGTCTACCTGTTTTGTACCCTTTATAGGATTATGTATTTTATTAATGCAGAGCTGTGTGAAATTATTTTCTTCTGACAGAACTGTAATTAATCCCTTTGATCTATTTTCAGTGCGTTTTAGAGAAACGTAATTTATCATGTATAGTTGTTGTATTCCCCTTATTAATTTTAAAATAAATTAGGCTCGAGTGTCATAAGGAAATGAATATAAAGTAGTTTTTTATAGTTAGGATATAAATTTATTTAAAATTAAAGGTGCAAATTTGAAAATGGAATGTATATATAAGAAAAAGGTGCTAAGAATAAATACGAACAGCAATATAATAATAATAACAATAATAATAATAAGAAGAAGAGAATGAAAAAAATTAAAATTAGAAATCTGATTATTCCAGAAATCGAGTAATCTAATTATAGCTCCGTATATCAAGTTAGCCTTTCCTTTCTTTGAGTTAAACTTATTGAAATTATATATAGAATTAACAAAAATTAATAATTTATATATAGTTTTAGCCATTCACAATAAGATTTACAGTGATCAAAAAGTTTCACAATTAAAGTTTTATGATTTTGTATTTATCAAATGACTCTACATCTATAAACTGCCCATATACTCCAATTTTTTAATCAATTTGTTTAAAAATATTTTTATGTAGTTTATATTTTTATAGTTTTTACAGTTCGTATAAGATTAGATTAACAAATGGATTGAATTTGTCATTTTTTGTCATTTTTTGTCTTTTACCATTTTTTAATTATATAATTTCTGCTTGCTCGCCTGTGTAGCAACATAACTACAACTTAACAGAGAGCAGAGAGAACATCAAATCATCTCGTTTGTAGTCCTCATGTATTAGAGAAAGTAATCAGAGGGTTTATTATTCCATCTTTTACCAGTTTCGTATTCTTCCATAGTTTCTGGATATATTGGAACATCAACGTTTCTTAATTATCCCCCATGACAGATTGTCTGGCAAAACGACAGTTTGCAGTAATTATGCTGTCCCTAAATACAAGCACGGTACATGATTCGCGCAAGCAGCACATCTTGTAACAGGTACAACATCGTTCTGTTGTGCATGCGAGAGGGTGATTGGGATTAACTGGACTTGTAGTGGGGGACAGCTCGATGAGATGTACACTATAGAGGAGCAGGGATGGATTGTCGTGTTGTAACTGCTGCGTGGCGCTCTTTTTTATGTTCCAGCGATATGAGATAATGATGATATCATAACCTTTTTAATTAATTTTTGTCCAGAAAAGAGAATCACGTCTATCCAAAATGCAGTATATACATCGTTGCATAATTTTTCGCGAATACATGTAAACGCTTCGATTATGATAAGCGTAGATCTACGCCTGTTTTTTATACATACACAACGTATTTGGTGATATTTATGTACTGGCATTTGTGTCTACGATAATTTAAATGTACCATATATTTAATTATGTATATATATATATATAAAAAGTATAATTTATGTTAATAAGACACATATTAATAAGGAAATATAAACATAAAACTGTAAAATATCCTATACTTACTAACCCTGAATTTAATAGTATAAACATAGAAATGAAACTGTTGATAAAATACTTACCATTTTTGTTTTGTTTTATGAACAACTAATGATTTGAAATTAACCAATCACTCTCCATATTTATCAAATTAACAACAATCTGATGATATTTAAATTAATTAAAATATTATCTTGAATATAGTTATGTAATCCAAAATGCAGTATTTTTCGCGAACACGTGTAAACGCTTCGATTATGATAAGCGTAGATATATGCATGTTTTTTATACATACACAACGTACGTGGTGATATTTATGTACTGGCATTTGTGCCTACGATAATTTAAATGTACCATATATAGTATATAGTATTCTGAAAAAATGTAACATTCATAATATATTTTAAGACAATATAAAATATATGTTTAATATTATATAGTAATGTCATCAGTAAAATTTTATAAATAATTATCTCTGTTCTAAGATATTTAGAAAAATGGACATAAAATTAACAATTAAAGTACATAAGTTAAACAATTAAATCTTCATATGAAATGTATATCAACATAAATATACACCAAAATCTATACTTACTCGCAAATAGTTCATTCGTTGAACGTACGCAGCAAAGTATAAGATTTTGATGTCATAATCCAAAATCAATCAAACGTTGGATTTATGATTTATTAATGAATATACCTATAAGAGAATGACAATTTAATTCCATAAAAATTAAATGAATAATGTCAAAAAAATTACACAGCAAAAAATTGTACAAAATACAGATACCAAATAGAATACAAATTTTAACAATTTTAGCAAATTTCAACAAATTAAGCAATTACAATAAATTTTAAAAATTTCCCCTCAAACAAATATAAAACAAAATCAAAAAGAAAAATATAGTGACTATTTAAAAACCCAGGGAAAATTTGAAAAAGCCCAAAAAATACCAATCATTCATAAAATAAATATTTATTATTTAAATATTTTTTACTTCAATAAAAATATGACACATCATTATTTTATGAGACAAAAAGTACAAATATGCTGTAGATACAAGTGTAATGGATTGGTGTATACATTTTGAAATATTGGAATTTCTATTACTAATAATTATTTAATTTGTTAAAGTAAATTCTCAAATCTACAAATTGAAAGTCACTGCTATCTTACCATTATTATCCAATGTTTTCAATGAATTGAAAATCTTTCATATTATTCAATGAAATAAATGAGTAAATAAGAATTAAATTAATAAACATATTGCTCATTTCTGATAACATAGATAACATAAATCTATATCTTTTATATTCCAAAAAAAATCTTCAATAAAAAAACAACTGCTGTTAATTCTCATGACTTTTATAACATTATAAACGTTGAAATGATAAAAAAAATGAAACTAAACTCCTATATAATTTTTTACTGATAAATGTTAAAATTAAACAAACTGAATTAAGATTAATAAAAATTTTTTTATTTCCTTAGGAAACATATTTATATTATAAACTATAATATAAAAACTAATATTATTTGATTTGAACGGAGTAGAGAATTTATAGATATTAAAATTCATATTCACATTTTAATAGTTTTTAGTTTTTTATTTGGTCAAATTAATACTAATGATACCATTCCAAATTAATTATATATTAATGAATTTAAAGTACACAAAAGCACAAGCTGTTCAACATTTTTTATGTTGTAAATTTTTGTATTGAACAAATACGCTCTTATTTTGTTATTGTTATGATTATATATTACTAATTAAATATTACTATAGATTTTTATTCTTTTTAAAAATGTCTCATACATAGATTCAATAAACAAATTATAACATTTTCAACAAAATGATATTAAATGCTTGTGCAAATAATTAATTAGGCACTTTCACATTTATAGTCTAAAATATCCATTTTTGAGCCAATGATGCATTTTTTAAATAATTTGAACAAAACAACACTAAAATCTTTTTTTAAATAAATATATAAAGGGTAATTTAATTAATTATACATAATGGATTTTATAATAAGGACCAACATATTTTAAAATATGGAACATATTTATTTAGAGTTGATAAAATATAACGACGTCATTGCTATTAATCCACGGGACCTATTTTTTCTTAAAAAATATTGAAAAACTTATATTCGATATTGAACCAGTTTTTGAAAATTTATCTGAATATTTTGTACTACAAATGCTCAGACAAAATGTGGGTAATTTTTAAGCATTCCTCCGTTTTAATGTTAAACTTTCTTTTATTGAAATATCATTATACAAAGAATGGATATCTATAGGTATACAACAAATGAATATGTAACTCGGTGGAGTATCTAGAGTATGCTTTACATTACACTGAAAGGATTACAGACAAAAAAATGCATTATTATATGTCTAATAGTCTTCTAATGTTTTTAATTTAAATAATAATATGTAAATATTAGAGAGGCATTCATGTGCGACAACTACTTTATCATCTAATAATTAGTGCTGGTATATATTTTTTAAAACAATTGATTCATCTAATTGATTCATCAATTGATCTAATCAATTGATTCATCTAAATATGTTAATAAATATATATATATATATGAATCAAGAAGTACTTTTAAATCAACAATTATTTTAATAAAAAATATTGCATTTTGGATTAAATTAAATACTGAACATATTAATCGAAATGATTCTATAGTAAGGAGGCACTTGAAATGACGTATATATGCCAAACTAGACAAGTGCGGAGTCACTATTAAAAAATTAAACTTCAAGAGCAACATAGTGAAATAATAGTGATCCTCGCGCTCTGTGTACAATACACCAGCTGTTTCACAAAACCCATAACATGCTGAAGGGGGCGCCCTTTAAAGTTTAAAACAGCTTTTTATTGACTGGTCTTATAAATATTGACAAATCAACTATGTAATAAAATGTGTTATTCACCTTTTTTACACTTGTCTTTCGTCTCTCTGTCTCTTCGTCTCTGTCTCTCTGTCACTTTTCACTGTTTCGCCTAACACTTGGAATTATTTTTTTACAATTTTCATATTTACTAGTGAATTGATTATTCATTGCGAATGGAAACCACCAAATGTGTCCGAAATCGAGAACTTCTGTTCAAAGAATAAAATACTCTCTCATGATATATATATATATATATATATATACATCGATATGTAGGCATAATGCTAGTTACTTTGGATGATTTTATATGTCATTTTTATTAAAATCGATTTACTAATTTTGACAGTATAATAAGTGCAGTACTGCACGTGTGAATAACGGCTAATATTTATACCGTATATAATCACTCGGTTGCTCAACCTATGACGAACTAAGTCATCGACCAAGTCTTGACTTAAGTGACGGCGTCTGTTGTTCAAGATAATATATAAGATAAGATAATATATAAGATAATATATAAGATAATATATAAGATAATATATAAAATAATATATAAAATAATATATAAGATAATATATAAGATAATATATAAGATTGTCGTTAAAATTCTGGTGGACCAATACAATAAGTTTTTAGTAATTAATTATAATTTATAAGTATTATAAACTTTACATAAATAAATACCGTTTTTAAAAAAATTGATTTTATATTCTCAGTATATGAATTATACTATATACTGAACAAAATCTACAACTAAATACTAAATCAATATGAATTTAAAACCAATAAATCAGACATACAGTTGTTAGGAAGGTGTAAATAAAGTAGATTTTATGAAGTAGATTTAATGAAGTAAATCCGTTAGCAACGCAAATGTCAATAAAATCTATAGTTTTAATATTAATTTTAACATAATTTCAAATAATTGATTAAATTTACTTCAAATTTAGTAAATTTTAATATCGATACAGGCGGCATAGGAAGTAGATTTTACTATATAAGTATTATAAACTTTACATAAATAAATATCGTTTTAAAAAAAATAGATTTTATATTCTCAGTATATGAATTATAAATAAAAACATATAAATATATTTCAAAAATCGTTACGATAAGAAAATGAACCCACAAAATAATATATACAATAGATTCAGAGTTGTAAAAAGAACTGAAGGAAAAAAGTAATCGGACAAGAATGTTTATTTTAAAAAATATATCAGAATACTTTAAAAAATCATAATTTTAATGAAAACAAAGCAATAACCTTTGTGTTCAAAATAATATAATCAATAAAGTCTTCTATTAAAATGGAGAGTAATTATAATGTTATATATTATTATTATATACAAAAATAATGAGATCAAAATCATATGGATTCCTGATGATATGTAATATCTTGCTTTTTTGTAATTTTTTCGTGCAGTAATATATTATAAGCCATAATACTTATAATATTAATACGTATTAATTATATATTATTAATAATATGTAATAACATATTAAACGTAGATAGATATACAATGAATAATTGTTTTTTTACTACTACTATAACTAAATAGTTTAAAGTACAGGCTTTGCATTTATTTTATTCGTGTAGTGTATTTATTATTGATAGCTTTCTTTTAATATTTATAATTTTATATTCATGACGTGTTAATTAGTATTTCCTCATTTATTTGAAACTTTAACCCGCGCTGAGCTTAGTCAATTCGAGGGACTTATAAATCGTCACATCCTTATTGTTGATTACAAAAGGTATTATTGAAGGAAAGCCATGAGTCAGATAATTCTAGTCTTTAAGTCGTCAGCTGAACAACTGCTTTGGAATTATAACTAACCTAACACCGAAATTATCTGAAGCCTTCAATAAAGCATAAGTAAATGTTGGTGGGATCTAATTAAGCGTCACGAAATGTCTTTCGCTTCTTGCCATCTCCTCTTGTTCCCCTTCCTCGCTTGTGCTTCTTCGACGGTGTCAAATGTGGTGGTGCTCAATTCTAATAATATTATATGTTCTAATCTCTAATGCCACAAAGAAGAGTCCCTAGCTTAGTTCACAGCTGACTGTCTATATATATGTGAGGTGCAGACTTTATCTATACAACACCGAGAAAATTAGAAAACCAAGAAGCAAGAAACATGACAATAAAACAAATGGGAAGTGAGGGGGTCAGTATTGAATAGGATAGGAAATAAAATAATTCTTAAAGACAAAAGAGGCAGTTATAAGGCGACAGTTGTACTTTGATGGGGGTGAAAGTGAGTAAGCACATATAACTAACTTAAGAACATAATTTAAAATATAATATTTGTTTGTATAACATTTTTGACTATATATTCTAATAATGTAGAATGATGATACAAAATAATTATCTGCTCAATCCTTATCTAACAATTCAGTTTATTTACTCAGAAGTCAGAAAATATTTTATAGGTTTAAACTATATTTTACAAAATAAATTCTTGATCAAATTCTATCATTTTAATTAATAGTGAGTGCTAACCAAACAAAATTAATTTAAATAATCACAATTATTTTTTAATTCAATGAATAATATCAATTAAGTCTGCGAGTAATATTTTTTAATTACAGTAAACGTTAAATTAATTTGAACCTATAATTTAAAATAACATCTATTACATAATGGAGTGTAATTAATAAAGTTATATTTCTTATTCTCTAGTAATAATTAACCCACAAAAATAATCTTGAATATATATTTAAACCAAAAGGACAATGAAATTGGCATTGCTATAGAATGACGTTAATTAGTATGTTAAACATATTCACTTTATACAAGCCACATATACCTAGTTCTTTTGATATCTGGTATTTGAAAAAGCAGTTAGCCATTTCCCCGGGGCAGGAGATGAGAACCGTAAACAGACAATAACAGACCGAGAGGAGTCACTGCAACGATTACGAAACTCTGTGAATTAATGGAAATGAATCGGCTTCCTGGCTTACGAAACCTGTCAAAAAAGAAGGAAAGGGTCGCGCCCCCCCAAACTTCTAGTTGGTTGTAAATTGTCATCTTGATACGAAGGCGAAAAAGCCGAGTTAATTTCTTTTTTTATGTCAATCCTAGGATTTTAGTGTGGGAACTTGGAGGTCTACCTTTATGCCTTATAGACTATAGACCTATGACTAATAACGGCAGGTTGCCAAGTTTCACTCCATAATTAAATAAACTGGTTTTTACTTTGACGACAACTAATTCAATACATTCAGGAGTATAATTACGCACCTAAAAAAGAGGTCTTCAATTAGTATCACGATTAAAGTTTTCAAAAAATAGTGTGCGAATAATTTTCTAATCGATTAACTCAAACATAATACGTGAAATAAAAACTAATTAATTTTATATCTCCAAACATATATGAATCAACACGCGGTACACCGGTGTACCACAAACGTTTGCAGTGAAAAGTTGAATTATTTATTTATTTTTT
>JAUZND010000503.1:0-14095 GCA_034780555.1 Coelogynopora nodosa | reverse complement strand
TCTTTGTGGCCCGCAGTAGCTTTCGCAAGATGGCTAACGAAATCTACGACAGTATTGGGTTAGCAGCACAACGATGCCTGGAGTTTCCCCCTGTCACTTCTGCCTCGGGAGAACAAAGGGTGGAGTGTCAACCTCTCTCTGAGCGGGGCAGCTGTTGTAGTGAATCTGAAGCTGTCCAATTTGGAAGACGCGTTAGACACTATTCGTTCCCTTGGACAGTTTGACTTCACCGTTTATATGGATAGATCGGCTGAGAATGGTGTGCGGCGCGGTGGTAGTGCTGTGGTAGTTACAAGTGGACCAGATGAAAATCTGACCATTGTGATAACCCGGCAGTTGACGGGTGCGGAGTTCACTTCGTTCTTTGAGAGACGGAGGGGAGCGCCTTGGGACTGGCGGTGAGATGGCTTGGGATTGAAGGTCGGAAAGGTCGGTATTTGATCTGCTCCGATAGTAAATCCGACTTGACTGCTTTGAGCAGCGGGACGTCTTGCTGTAACCCAGATGTGGGTTCAGTGAGATCTTCTTTGATGTGGATAGATGGCACGGTGGTCTTCCAGTGGATCCCTAGTCACTGCGGAATTCATGGCAATGAAGCAGCGGAAAGGGAGGCCCGGGAAGCTACTATCGGCCCGCGGATTGATGATGGGTCGCAAGACCCTGCCCCGGTGACTTTCAGAGCGGCCAGGTCCCTCATTAGGAGGGCAGTAGTTGACATCAGGTCGGCTCATGAGCGCACTCGCCTCGTGTTCATCGTCACGCCATGACCGGCGGGATTTCCCGCGGTGCATTGAGACAATGATTGCGCAGCTCCGGAGTGGACATTGCCGTGTGTTGGCGGCGTACTGAGCTCGCGTGGGTGTGGGGGTGTCTCCTACATGTCTTCATCGCAAGGAGGAGAAGGAGACTCCGAAGCATTGGCTCCAGGAGTGTCCGGCGCACCTTAACCTATGGCTGCGGGTGTTCGGGGTGGGGAGGCCTCCCTTTGCCGTATTGGCGGAGGACCCCGTGTCAGTGACCTCGTATCTGCGGGGGCTTCAGCTGCTCTGACGGGGATCCCGCCTTACCTAAACTAAACCAAACAACAGTATTATCTATCGATCTGTCAGAACTGGTTAGATTCCAAGATTACAAGATTAACAAGATTCCAAGCATGGGAAGACAAATGGCTCGTAAAATTTAATCCAGAAAATTTCGAAACCATTCACCAAACCATTCGCTAATGTACCCTTAACCAAAAAAATGGGATAACAATAAACCAAAAAATTA
Source organism: Coelogynopora nodosa (assembly GCA_034780555.1). Classification (NCBI taxonomy): domain Eukaryota; kingdom Metazoa; phylum Platyhelminthes; order Proseriata; family Coelogynoporidae; genus Coelogynopora; species Coelogynopora nodosa. The sequence continues at coordinate 12,826 of JAUZND010000503.1, read as the reverse complement.
AATGGGACCGACCATATTAACAGAATAACAAAGAAAAAAGTAAATTCTACTGAAACTTTTCTTAAACGCAGCCTCAACATTTGCCCATCTACAGTAAAGCAACTTGCTATATGACGTATGTGATACAGACATTGGAATACGCCTTAATAGTTTCGAGTCCGCACAACAAGAAGCTTATTGACCAAATTAAAAAGATACAGAGGAGAGCAGCGAAATTCGACAAAAGCGATTACAGGAACATAAGCAGCGTTACGCACATGTTATCTGATTTCAAGTGAGACACGCTTCAACATCGGCGCAACATGGCCTAGGTCTTAATGATGTATAACATCGTGAACAACCTCAACAACATCCCAGCAGAGGATTACCTCACTCCGGCCAATTCAAATACGAGGGGTCACGCGTCCAAGTTACTTTTACCGCACACCAAATCTTCAGTGTATCAAAACTCCTTCTTTCCTCGCGGCATTTATCTTTGGAACAATCTTTCATATTGCTCCATTACCGCCACGAGAATAAACTGTTTTAAACTATCTCTCCGTAACCATATATTCTAACGTTGTATCCTTCAATTTACGGGATTGGACATTATTTGTATTACCAGTGTGAGCCTTGCGATATTACTAGAAATCGTCCTGCACGATTTGTTAAATAAATGAATAAATTCGATTTGTCATATTTATTTACATATACCTCAGTAAATTTGTTTCTAATAGGAGCACATTTAATATAAATGGACCATATTTGAAATAGAATAGTAAATTATGTGCTGCTATATTAGATCCGCCATGGTCAATAACCTATTTAGCTATGAAAGATTTATATAAATTGAAGCATTAAAGAGTTATAGGTAAAAACAAGTATTTGGAACGACTTTTGCTACCCTGGACAATGTTTGAAATGGAATTTGACATTATTAATTGCTCTATTAGACCTAACATTAGGTTAAGTGTATTGCCAACTGCATAGGAGAGTGCCCAAATACGACCGTTCATAGCAACAGTTGACAGTATCAATTCCTTATCTCTGATCACCTCATAAATAGAAAATTCGAGCTCAGCCTCATTGATTTACTTGGAATCTATCTAATTTTGTTAAATCGGTATAGGAAGTCATTGAGATCAAAAATAATAATTTGGGGTGAGAAGTAGGGGTTAGGGGTAGGTGGGGTCAGGGGTGCTGATGAGTCACGGTCCAGTGGTTTACCTTCGCATACTATTAATATTTCTTTAAATATTTTGTTTCAAAATATAAACATCTTAAATGTGAGCGAAGGTTTTGCTATTAGAATAAAGATAGTATGTCTATTTAACTAATTTTGGAGTGTTGATTACAAATCGCATAGCCATTTTTGCACTAGACGTCCAGTTTTTTAGTTACATAGGGTGTCCAAAAAATCACGTTATATACTGTAAATCACATATTATTATAAACTGTTGTGCTATTTAGGTTAATTAAAAAGACACCATTTATGTGTATAAATGCATTAATTTTTATTGTTATTTTCAGAAAACTATCAAAAAGACAATATTGTATTCAAATGCATTAATTTTTATTTGAGATATTCATAAAACTATTAAAAAGACAATATTTGCATAATACAAATCATATCTCTGTTATAAGCATGGATAGTGGATAGGAAAGAGACAGGTAGAACAGCATGTATTGCGATTAATATGCACCACAAATATCTTTGCTTCCCTATGCTGTCAACATGCACGCCTTCAGTTTCTAACGATTACAACAGATTACAACCTTATGTGTAGATATATATTATATTGGTATTATTGTTATTAAGCATGGTCAGCAGTCGTATATGCAAGAAAACTCCAAATAATTTATTCTATATTTGTGGTCAATATGTAACGTCAAAACTAAGAAAGAATATGTCAGGAAAGGGTGAAACTTGCATATTCTTTAAACTTTGGTTACAAAATTGGTGATCAATACAAAATTTTGGGCTCCACATTATTGTTGCCCCCCGTGCTATACTTCGATTACTCAATGGTTGTAGAATGTCAAACGAAAATCCACGCCCTTCCCAGTTCCCATGGTGTGGCGTGAACAGAAAAACTATTCAGATTGCTACTTTTGTTGGATTAATATTACAGGATATTCAACAAAGTTTCTGAGTAAAATTGTTTATACTCATTGGGCATCAACTATGAGACCAGTTCCTCATGATGAAAACTTGTCTTTCACTATTCCGCCAGAAAACCCTGAAATGAATTTCGAACTGCTATCCAGTGATGATAATAATGATGAGTGACACGCCTTGTTACCTGAAACATGTATTTCAGTATTCCACGATAGACACAAAAGGTTTGGCATATTCTATTCAATCAGGACAATATTTGCTACTATTATAATGTCAAGTGAATGTCTATTCAATAAACTTAAGTGTGACTACAAAGGTAATGAATGGCGACTGTTCATAGATGGTTCCACATTCAGTCTCAAAGCTGTGCTACTTCACAATAGCAATTTACAAGCACCCTTCTATTCCACTGGCACATACTGTTACCATGAAGGAATTGTACTACAGCATGGGGAAGTTACTAATGGTGATCAAATACTCTGAGCACCAAGGGGTTATTTTGAAGTGATCTCAAGATTGTGTCTCTTCCACTCGGTATGCAGATGGTTATACAAAACGCATACCTGTGTTTCTTGTGTTTGTGGGACGCAGCAGAGATAACGCCAACAATTTCACTGACAAAATTTGGACACCACGACAATAGTTTATTCCTGATGTTAAAAAAGTTAATGCAGCCAAAATCATCTTTCAACATTTAAAAATTAAATTGTGGCTTATGAAAAACTTAGTAAAAGCTCTGAAGAAAGATAAACCTGGCTTTCATACCTACAGAGAAAATTCCACCGAATTAGTTATGAAAAGTTAAAAGCTTTTTTTTTACTGACCCACAGATCAGGGAGGTCCTCAAGACATCTATTTTGACAACAGTTTGAGTGAGCTGGAGCTATCTGCTCGGAAATCATTTCAATTGGTGGTGTCAAATTTTCTGGGCAATCGAAGTCATCCCATTACATTGAGATTATAAATGGCCTTCTGACAAATTACAAAGCCATGGGATGCCGAATGTCTTTGAAAATGCACTTTCTCCATAATCACTTGAAATTTTTTAAGAAAATCTGGGAGATATGTCTGATGAGCATGGCTAGAGGTTCCATCAAGACATCTCCACAATAGAGCAACGATAGCAAGGACGGTGGGCGACTACTGCTTGTTTCTCCTAAAGGGAGTCTTGTATGCAGTATAAATGGCAATCCTAATCAAAGCAACACTTTGTTTAATAAGACTGATTTGTATACATTAATATTCTATATTATTATTCAAGAATAAAGAAAACTCTCTTGGAATTGATTTTGTATAACATTTAGTCATTAAATGATAAATAACTGAAAATGAAAAATATAATATATCAATAGATTTTTAGCGAAAAATATACAAAATTAGAATTTTTCATTAAAAAATTAACTGCAAAACTAGACGTCTATGTGACAACTGATTGCAGATTTAGAATCGGGGGGTTGCAATTACCCTAATAGACCATAAATATTTCTAGTAACAAAGAAAAAAAATTTTTTTGTTGACCTGTGTTATATATATAATTTCATATAGCCCAATTATAGGGATATAATAACATTTTCTACTGTCCTAATCAGAATATGATATATTCTGTGTATTTAAAATCAACTGTTATTTGTTATTCATATTAAAGCACATAATCTTGAAAACATGATGTTTTAATATGTTAATGTACGATAATCTTTAGTAATGTACGATAAAGTATAAAACTGTCTGTCCGATTATGTCATAATCGTCTATTTTATAACTATTGTTTAAATAATGTCAGTGTTGAACACATTTTCCAAATTAGGGCTCGACTTTAGAAAATGTCGAAGTTTAGAGGTGTAAGTTTATTATAAAAAGGCAAGGGACATTGAAAAAAAAGGGGGGGGGGGGCGCCTGGTGCCCCCTGCTGGATCCGCCAGTGTTAAACTAACCTAATTAATTATACCATTTACTTACAGTCATTAACACTGATGATGTTGTAATCATAAATGGTTTATAAATGCTGATAAATATTCTAATAAATTTTACACCAATGTAATACAATTACCTTTATGTCATTAAATCATTTTCAGCTTTATTTTAACAATGAGACTCACATAACTCCCATTAACGTAAGGGTTAAATATAACAGACTAAATACAAAGGATAATGTTTACGACGGTAGGTTAATGCATGAAGTGTGTGCTTTTCATGTGTTTACATTTATAGTATACATTTTTTGTTACATATTGATTAAATATATATTAATTTATCAAACAATTTTTATGTTAATATCGAGTAATTATAAAATTTTATCGCATATTAATAAGGTTTTTATCCAGTATTATTCTTTTAAAAATTATATACACATATATAAAAAATGTATCGATTATTTATCATATTATTAATTAACCCTTATTATTCAGTATATAGGTACACTATATTTCACAAATTATTAATTTCTTAGCAATTATTCTTCAAATATTGAACGTGTTTAAATATTTAAATATCAAATATTTCAGTACCTACGTATGTGTGTTTGATTGTGCAAAATAAGGATTGTTCATTTTATTCAATTTGTTATTATGGTCGTATATTTTTATTTATATTACGCTCAAAATTAATAGTATTGTTTTCATTTGTTAATAACAGAATAATAATAACTAATTATTTAAAATGATTGAAATAATGGTACAATGGACTGTAAAACTATAGAAATTCAACAATCATCATTTATTGAAATTACTTATTGACATTACACCGAAAAAAAATTTAGCTTCGTTTTAGCTATATATTAAATAATTGAATTATTTTATAAAAAAGATATGTGAATAACCTTTTTGTATTATTGTAACCAGACATATATATTCAGCTCTATAATATACTTTTTGTAATATTTTTTCTGTGTACTATAGAAGAAGATGAAAGTGAAGATGAAATTGAAGTTCTCTCTCGAGTATTGCTCAAAAAACAGTCCCAACTCTTAGTTGAACACAAGAAGAAGAAACAGAAGGCCAAAAAGAAATTAAAAAAGAAGATAATATAATTATACTCAATACACGTCGTTAAAAAATATAATAAGTATACATATTTAAGGTATATAATATACACAAGTGATAGATAATTAGCTAGTGGTGCTATTAAATATCAAGATAGGTATATATATTGTCATATAAATATGAATGAAAAAACTATATTTAAAATAAATAGATTGTACATTTTCTGTGATTTAACTTTATCATTACACGTTTTGTGCAAATAAAAATTAAACAAAACTAATTGTCAAATAAAAATTAGTATTCTATATAACCAGTTAAACTAATTTTATTTTTGCACCCAATATATAGGGAGATTGTATTTTTAGTGCATCAAATGATGCAACCTGTACAAATTACATAGTTTCTATTTGGTGGTGTTTTTTAGTGTCTGACAGCTTTGGTTTAAACTTATGTATAAATATATTCATCATATGAATAACGTTTTTCTTCTTTTTTTAAATAAAATAATTAAAATGATGTATAAAATAAAATTGATTGGAACCATCAATCAGGCAAAATCAGCTCACCAGATAGAAAGAAAAGAATATTTGCATATTTGCAAGTTAGACGAAATGTTAGTGATAAATACGATAATTATATATTTTTGTTGCTAAAAAGTCTGAATGAATCAACATTCTTTAAGTGGAATAGTTTGACGGTCTATATTATTTAAATTATGCCAGGGATATACAATAAAGGTTAAAATGTACCCATTTCTTGAAAATGTCCCTCTAATAGTTTGTTATTTAATTGTACACTGCATACTTATATTTTGTTATCAAAAATAAAATTGATTTGGACTTGTAAGTATAGTACATATAAGTAATTGGACTTCTCCAAGTAAAAGCGCCCACGATTTTACGAGGGCCCTTCAGTAGTACACGTGTTAGGTGTATATTTACTTCATATTACTTGAAATAGATTGCAATTATAATAATTATATAAAGATATAATACAGGTGATAATAGCTGTTCCCTATTAGCGAAGAAATATTAAGGAAGCATCGGTTTGCTTTATTATACGATAAATTTAATGAATATAACAATAAACAAATATCATATTAAAAACCTCTTAAATATATTTTAAAAAGTATCTATCACATTCAAGGTAAAATATATTTAAAAAATAATACGAATGAGTCGTAACTTCTCTTCTCATTTAGAGTATAAAAATGCTTTATTTTTGGTGAAATACTCTTTACGGTCAACTTCACATATTGTCAGGCATCACTATGAAAAACACACTTTTTGAAAATGTGATACATTAAAAAGATTGTTCGTTCCTGTTTTTTATTTATATCTTATCTTTGTTTGTACTCGCTTTATAATATTATTATTTTTATAAGTATTTTAATCTATTAAAAAATAGTGTTACATTTAATTAAAGTACGTTGATTATATATTATTTATTAATATATAGTTGTTGACTCTTCATGGCTGTACACATCAATAAAGAGTAAATAATAATAATAGCCAGTATTTATTACATTTCAGGTATGCACAGCCTACTTCTGTAAAATTGAAGGAGCTTGTTTAATAAGATGATTTTTAATTATTGTCGTTTTGTTAGCATCGGTTTTATCTTAAAAAACTCTTCTTTCTTTCCTAGGTATCCTGTATAAAATAAATGAAGTCATATAGTCAAAGCAAAGTAAAGTAAATCGTCTAAACTGTTAAATATGACATTAGTGAGTTATGAATTATCGGATTTAAATGGCTCAGCACGAAGTACATTCGTTCTATAATAATAAAAATAAACAAACATTCAAGGTTCACACAATGTAATCACCGCGTTTTCACAAGTGTTCAGGTACGACCATAAAACAAGCGTGTATAAAGCAAAATAAAATAGTTATCCTTGTTTAATCTTATTTAAAATAATAAACAAATAAATAAACTTTTTATAATGTTATATACATCCAAATTTAGCATTATGAAATTTTTAAAATCTACATAAAATATTATATATAAACATAGGAACATTATACATTGCGATTCTAATTTTGAGGTTATTAATAAAAAATGCACCGAAAGCCATACGTCCAGGTTATTATTTTTCTTCATGACCGATAAAAGACATGTATTATTTGTTATAATATATCAGGTCATTATATTTATGTTATTTCACCCTGGTATTATTGATTTATGGAAAATACTAACCTCAAAACAAATAATATTTAAACGAAATTATACATTATATTATAACAGAAATTCCTTCTCTATGGTTAAAGCTTATTAATTTGTTAGTTCAGCGTTTTTTATGACAGTTGTATTTATCCATAAACGTCCAAAATAAGTATATATAATGGTTCCCCAAAATTGGGATAATTATTAGACCAAATAATTTGGTTATATCATTAGGACAAGATAAATAAAGCCCCATAAATGTATACAGTTTCAGAGGGAACACAACATAAAAGTGGAATATTAGGATTATAGTCTACCTCGTCATACATTTCCTGGTACATATTTAGATTTACATTTTTTTTATTACAATCTCGGCTTCATGAATATCTAACCAGTGCACTGTATTTATAATATCAGATATTAAATATTAAACATTTATAATATTTATGTATTTATCACAGTGTACTGTAATAGTAACATGTTTTAATTTGTCATATAGTAAGTCCACAAAAAGAGAAGGCATCTCGATGAATTGATGAAAGCATATTGTTACAATCCTTTCGTATAGTTGTTCCTAGACAGCGATCGTTTGAGTAACGATAAATTAATTTGATATCATCATTGTACCGAAATAAAACAATATGTGAACCACCATCGATCCACCAAGTTATGATATATTTTCTATTAAACACTATACCACCATTTGAAGTAAAAAATGTGTAATTCGAGGCACATTTACTCTGTACACACTCTAACAATATCATGTTGAAACCATTATTTTCGAAAGCTCTTAGATCAGAAGAATATGTTTGAAACTATCTTCTGTAGATATAACATTGCTTGCACACCAATTTGTAAGATTACATAAAGTTGATTTTGGAATAAAAACTGTTAATTTTTTTAATGCAAGCTTGAATGGTAACTTTTGATTGAATAACATACAAAAAGACAAGATAAAAGGACTTACATTAAATGATCTTCTTAAAATGTTCATTTTTTAAATGTTTTTGATAAATATTTGTACTTATATTGTGGATACAACTAGCTGTTGTCTGTTGACATTTAAATAATTTCAAATTAAATCTGTGTCAATATTATTGGTTATCATGTTTAATATATGTTTAACAATAAAGGTAACGTTATGAAAGACCATTATTTTTTTACTAGAATATTTAGAGAAATATTGTTTTAAATGTTCCTATCAGAATATATTCCATTAAACAATCAATTAAAATTTTGATGGAATCTTATAATACTAAAGATGAAACTTTGCATTAAACAATTTCAATAAAAGTAATAAACGATATGTCAACTACTGAATTGTTTCAAATAGGTTTGATATGTTAATAATGTATATATTACATATACGAGAAAGGTAACAAAGAAAACCACTTTTTACATAAAGAGAATAAAATTATATATAAATAAGACATATTTTATTATATATTTATTCATTTAAAAAGAATCCCATAACAAAACAAAAAAGTTTGTCACTGAATAATACAAACATAAAATCTGTACTACTCGCTTGTAGAATCTATACTAGTAGCTTGTAAAATCTATACTAGTCGCTTGTAGAATCTATACTAGTAGCTTGTAAAATCTATACTAGTCGCTTGTAGAATCTATACTAGTCGCTTGTAGAATCTATACTTGTCGCTTGTAAAATATATACTAGTCGCTTCTAGAATCTATACTAGTCGCTTGTAGAATCTATACTAGTCGCTTGGCTTGTAGATTATTAATTAAACTATCATAGTTTCCTTCATATATTTCACTCTGGATCGTCGCAACAGTTTTGCTATCATAAGATCAATATATTGGAATATTGAAAATTATCAAACTATTTATTTTTTATAATCTCAGTAACATAAGTTTTCAGAAATCTAGAAAATATTATGCAACAATATAAATCCTCTGAAATCATCTGCAGAATTAAATGTATCCATTGATCCGAACTGTATGATTATAACTCATTTTAGTGATGCTAATAAAACTTTTTTTACTTATATATTAATTTATAGTCTGATAACCCACCACCTTAGTGTCAGTTTTTCATAATCTGTAGCATATCGAGTTGAAAAATATTGAACAATTTTATAGATATTTACTAAAATATTTGGTAAGAATTAATTTACCCTTTTTTATATTTGCTAAATATAAATAGATATTTACAAAATTTCTCGAAATATTTACATAATATATTTTTTAATTATCATAATATTGCCATATATATTGATCAAATTCTTACCAAATATTAAAAAAAAATTCCCTTACATTTATAAATTATTCAAACATATATATCATTTATAATTAAATATGGGTATATATATATATAATCATAAATTTTATTTTAAATGATATATATTTAGAATATAATCAAAATATATATAATTTTTAATACAATTTATTAAATTTTCCAATACTTTTGTAAAATTATTAGGTAAAACCAAATAGGCTACACCAATGTATATATTAATTTTTATAGCAATAATAATATAACATTATAAATTTTAATTCATTTTATGCAATTTATAATATATATATATATATATATTTATATTTAAAATATGTTATAAATTATAAAGATCTACTTCGTATTAATAAAGAATAAATTAATATTCGTAAAATACAAATAGTCAGTTTTCTATCATAACATTTCTTTAATGTCTTCGCTTTAAGATTAAATCATTTGTATATAATGAATGTGAAATAAGATTTTATGAAATATAATCGTTCATATTATTTTTAATATTATAGTAATAAATTATACAGTGGCGTATCCATGATTTTTTAGAAGGGGGGTGCTGAATCTAAAGGGGTCGCAAATTTAGACAAAAAGTGTACCTTATAACTTTTTAAAATAATGTTGCTATTTTTCAATCAATTATTCGAATAACAAAACGGGGGTGCTTAATGAGCACTCAAAACGCCAGTTATAAATAAATCTGTTTCAATGCATAGACGCATAGATTTAAACTATATAATTTAAATCTATCAATAGAATCTTAAATAAAATATTTATCCAAGTTACTCACATATTATTATAGAATATATCGAAGGATATCGATAATCAAATTATTTGAGATAACAAAGTTTATTATACGTTAGATAATGCTTTAGTTATATTCCACGAATGTATAATATCAATTCGTATTTTTTTAATTTCCGGATGTTATACTCTATGAATTAATAATATCAGTAATTAATGCATATCACATCATCAACTATGCTTTGATCGTTACATGTTATCTTTTCCGCGTCATTTTCAGATGTTTTCCGTGTCAAGAATAAATAAAGATAAAAATCGACTGTTAAAAAAATCCCATGAAACTTTGCATCAGGTTTGTGTATTTATAACGAATATGTGATAAGAGTCGTAACCCAACCTATTAATACAGTACACAGTACACAACATGTAGGCCCTACTTTAGATCCAGTGCATCCTGCTGCACCTAATTTAGAAGGTATATGTCGCTACAACTCTACTTGTTTTCTCCCTTGACTATGTATTTCGCTAAGGATGATTGGTTAAAACATCTAACCAACCCAACCAGTTTTCTCTTTGTATGTATCTGTTATGTTACGATATGACAAACTTCCAAATCAATACGGAGAGGCTAAGATAAGTGTATGATGCTGGGTGTTTCTTGTTCTTGCCTGAAATGTCGACCGTCCACTTTTATTATTTTCTCAGGGACCATTATATTTTTATTTTTATTGTTCAATCAGTACTCACATCTCGATCTTCCAAATTTTCGACATGAAATTAAAATATTTTACACTAATAATACAATTAAAACCAGTGTAATATCTGCTGCTTCTATATTCAAACTTAATCATCCAATTTGGGAGCCTCCGAAAATGTTGGGTTCAGCATCCATTGTTAAAGGTTGTAAAGTAGATTCACCTCGGAATACTTTATTTTCTTATTTTAAATGGTGGTTAGAGTTTTCTAGAAAACATAACATAACTTGGTGGATCGATGGTGGATCACTTCTTGGTTCATTTCGGTACAATGATGTGATTCCTTGGGACACTGATGCTGACATCGGATATTTAACTGATTCACGGATTAAAGAAATCATGATTCGGGAACAGGCTCAGCGACCCATAAACTTTAGTGGTGATATCAAATTAATTCATCGCTTCTCAAAGGATCACTGTCGAGAAACAACTATGCGAAAGGATTGCAACAATATTCTTTCAAAAGTTCACCGAGATGCCTGCTCGTTTTGTGGACCTACTGCACGACTTTCAAATTCTGGTCAACGATGGTTAGATATTTATGCAGCCGAGATTGTAACCAAAAATGTTGTAAATCCAATTATCTACCATGAAATGTATGACGAGAAAGACTATAATCCTAATATTCCATTTAATTTTGTATTCCCGCTCAAACTATGTCGCTTTATGGGACTCTATTTACCTTGTCCTAATGATGTAAACAAATACCTGAGTCTCAATTATGTAAATTTTATAAAACCATCATATAAATGTCATCGATATCAATGGATCAAGGTCAAATAAATAACGCCTTTACGTTACATTGTATACGATACCTATATATGTATTCTGATATAAAATTTTCGGTGCATATCACCAGATATATATTTGAGGATCAATAACAGTATTAACAAAACTTCATTATACTTTTTCATACAAGGTATTGAAGTACCATATTAACACAAACAAGTGTTTGAGAATATTATACAGCTTAGACTCATTGTAATAAGGTCATTAAAATATGCCCATCTAAATGATTAACATCGCACACTTAATATCATGTAGAATTCTACAATAGAGTAGGGATTAGTATTCTATTCAATATGGATTACTATACTATATAATTATTATCACTATTTTTAATATATAAGGGATATAATATCACTATTTTTAATATATAATAGATATAATATCACTATTTTTAATATATATAAGGGATATAATATCATTTTTTTAAATATACAAAAGGGATATAATATCACTATTTTATACTATGCGATATAATATCACTATTTTATGTATTAAATATATAATAAAGTTGTCAATTTATTTGAACATTATCTAACAAATTTACACATAGCTAGAATGTCATTTTGCGTTAATGGTTAATTTAGTGAATATAATTAAGTCTGTATGATCTTTCGAACTGAGTATATAATTATATATATATATATTGTATGTATATATATATATAGTGATTTAATTTATTGATTTATGAATTTGACTGTTTGATTAATTATGACAAAGCACATACGCAGAATCAGAATTATTTATGACAAACACTATAAAGGTATAATTAGGATACGTGACCAAGAACAAAATTAACATATTGTATCTGACTAAATCCAACATATTGACTTGACAGCATTGGCAGTTTTTAAGATACCTAATGCCAAACTAGCAGATCGAGTATGTCCTACTAGCCTTGTGATTGTTACATAATCAAAATATATTAATGGCTACCATTGAACTAGATACATGGAATGGCAGTATTATATTCCTTGGAAAGGTCTTGTGTGTATGTTGGTCTGTCTGTTTCATTCTACCACCTAATATGCTATTGTCATCGACTAAAAGTT
>JAUZND010000502.1:0-14097 GCA_034780555.1 Coelogynopora nodosa | reverse complement strand
ATTTATCATTTTGTTGAATCTATATTTTTGCTAAAAAGCGATAACTAAAATCAGTACAACAAATAAAAAAACACATCATATTTATTCTACTAGGGTTTAATATTAGGGTTTAAACAAAAAAATCTAATTTATCATTTTGTTGAATCTATATTTTTGCTAAAAAGCGATAACTAAAATCAGTACAACAAATAAAAAAACACATCTTATTTATTCTACTAACACTTTTACAAGTAGTATATAAATCAATAGCGGTATAATTATCAAGTGTCAATAGTCAACTTCTATCCTGTATCGATCTCTGACAGGTGAACAACACCTCCGGCCAGCAGCACTTCATGACGCCATCCTCCCCCCTCGTGCACCAATCCTCCCAACCCTCCCAGCAGCAGCAGCAACCCCCCAATCTGATGGGTTGGCGTCAAACTCACTCGCTCGATTACACCTCCCCTTCGCAAGAGGCCGGATACAATTCTGGACTGCAGCTCTCCCCCCAACTCAGACAATCTGGGTGAGAAAATATTAGCAATTGCATTTTTTTGTTTGTTGTTGGTATGTGTGAGCCGATGATTCTAGATAAATTCTAGTACTGGTTTAGTTTCGTGTTTTCTTGTATCATCCAGGATATTTTTTGGTTTCTTTAAATCCCATCATATTGTGTTTTCATTTTTGAATTTTTATTTAGAATTATAAATGTTTGCTTATTTTATCAGTCTTACGTTATTTGTACGCCTAAGAAAAAAGGGCAACATTTTGAAATTTGCTTTAAACTGTGGATTTTTATTTATTTGAAATAAGGAGAAAATAAGATAAATATTGAAAATAAGATCAATTAATAGGATCAATGCAAAAGGATTAAAAACATCAATTAGCTAAAAGAAGCAGCAATTTGTCCCCTTCTAGTGTAATCAGACAGTTGTACTATGCTGATCATCATGTTGGTCAATATCATGCTCCATATTATTAAAGATTTCAAAATATATATTACAGGCCTGTCATCTTTATTTTTAATTATAATTACTACCATAACATAATATATTACTATGTAATATTTAGTATCTCAAACTCATAAGATATACAATTGTTTTTGTGTCTTGCCAGTATATAACAAAATTGATTCCAGGACCCAATAAATATTTTGAAACCGAGCGAGAAAAATCTATTTTATATAAAATTCGAAGCTTTAAAAGTAAATTCACGAAATTGTTCTTAAACTAAAGCACTTGATCTCAAACATTGTATTAAGTTGTATATTAATAAAACTAGGCAAATTATTTGATTAAAATGTAACGATAATAATTTAACTAAAAACTTAATTTGATGCTTCTTTTGCTATTCGTTGTTTTCGTATTTATCTTAGTATTAACTTTATTTGATTGATTTTATTATACATATTTTACATAATTATTTTTTAATTTAAATGATCTGTTTTATAAACACTTAATTCTACATTGTAAATCACTTTTATAGTTGAAAAGATATTGAAATATATATCAATTTTCTATCACAAAAACCTTATTTTTTTCAAATTTATAACTTTACTGTGATTTACTTTATAAACAATGATTAATTTTTATTAATCAAACATGTAACAATTAAATTAGTTTGTCAAAACATTTGTGATAACAAATAAGATATAGCCTAAATGTTACCATAATTTTTTTTAATAAAAAAGTGAGTTAAACATCGGCTCTTCTATCCGGAAAATACACATCGGACCCAGAGAACATTACAAGAACCAGATAAGCTCTGTTTTCATACGCCGATCTCACTGCGGGGGTAACTTTGACGTTGAGATAATAGCTGCAGAACCCAATATTATTGGACTAAGAGTAAAAGAGATAAAACCGGAAATGATCAATTAGAGCTAACCTAGTTTTCGGAACTTTTTCTGTGTATTAGTTCTATGCTTCATTCCTCTTAACACTGTCTTTATTCAATGTGATATAAGATGTTTCAGGGTTGCCAGATGTCCAGATTTGATGAATTTTAGAGATGAGTTTTTTTTAAATTGAGGTGATACCCACCTACCCCCTGACCTTCATAAAAGATATTCAAAAGTAAAAAATGATAAATACTTAATTTTTATAACAATTTACTACATAATCAGATTTGTAATACATTTAAATGCATTCTTACCTTTAAAATTCCAAAATTTTCAACCCATCTGGTCTGTCAACCCTGCTGTTTCAAACTGAGTTGTACCTGGCTATATATATTATGACACTCGTCCGATGTATATTGTATTATATTTGCTGATTTTGTTATTTATACTCGTCATCTGTTCAGAACAGAACGCTTACTTTAAATTTACCTGCTATGCATAGGTTCTTTTGGAACTAAATATTGTATGGCTACAATTAACTAACTGTTTATGATACAGTTATGATACTGTTAACGGTACATTAGCATATATGGGCTTCCTATATAGTAGATCTTATTCATTTCAACATTATGCTTTTATAGATTATGAATGTAGCACATTTTCAAACCACTCTAATGGAAAATAGCATTCTGATTGATGTTGATTATCTAATGTAGGGAAATTATCTGTGTCAGTGGTTGCTAATATTTTAAATAATCCATAATTCTCCACACGGCTTAAAATATTGCTGACTGCTAATTTTATCAAGTGAACTAACTATATTATAATATATAAGTGGAATAAAATTGAATTTTCTTGCTATCGAAGCTAAGTCGGATAAGTCACTCGATAAATCAATTATGCTTCCGTCTTTACTATCATCTATTATCTAGCATAATTATTTAACTCACTGTTCATCCCGTGAACTTATTTATGTTCCATCAGGTGGAAATCTCATATACGGCTTATCAACCCTTGTTTCACTAATATTATAAATATCCCCATTCCGTTTATTAATTTATTGATAATCGTCGCATAAGGGACTTACCAAACACATTCAGTAAGCCTCTTGTACAATATGGTAGAAAATATTACTGATAAAATTGATGAAATATCCTCTTCCTTGTACAAATATAACCTTTTATCAACAGTTCCTCTCCCTGTCTTTATATCTCTTATAGAAGTTCTCTGACTGAATTGCTCACTGGAGGGGCATGTCAACGAAGACAGGTTCTGCCAACATTGACACAGTCAAACTTGGTGAGATCATTAGCTGTCAGATTGAATAGTTTATTATTTTCCACTTTCGTAATAGTCACCTCAGCTCAGCTTCGGGTATGTTTATTTTTTAAATTTCTTTACTTTGTTATAATAATGAAACTATTAAGATTCATACTACTTTTGATAGGGTGAGTAGTATCGGATATATAATAATAATATTGTTGTCTTATTAATATTAACATTCCCCCATAGTACATCATTATTTTGTTGTGTTCATCGTAAACACAAAAATATTATCCAACAACTTGAATAATGCATGTTATCAAAGTCTGACAATCAATGGAAACAGGTCCACTTGATCTCCCTCATGTCTTTCTGTCCATCCAGCAACGCAGTGGTCCAGGGATGTCCTCGTGTCCCGACTCCCACCTCTCCGCGGTCCAACACCAACTTGAGGCCTTCCAGATGGTGAGTCACACAGTTTTGAGGGAAATCGATCGATTCAGCCCAATTAATATGCCGTTAGTTATACTGGTTACTGTAGTTTTGAGATTACACCGCGTTTTAACATGTGTAGATATATTTATTGTTAATTCGTGTATTATGCAGTTCATTAACGGAATAAATAATTCAATTATGCAATAATTAACTCATGAGTTCTGATTGTTTGCTATCTACTGGTTTAAGGATTGTTTGACGATTTCCTAATTGTATCTTCTGTTCTAATTGTTAGTCTATTTTAATTTGACCATCTTCGTCATGATTTAATTGACACAGACGGAACGCAAACTAATTAATTTTTAATATTGTAAATTGTCAAAAATGTATATTTTTTGTTTTTTAAACTGTCGTTTTGAGATATACGATATTTAGTTCTAAGACGTTGTTTTTGCTATTATTGGTCGTAAAAGATATTGACACTCGTTTTGAACTCAGAAATCAGTTATAAATATATATAGAAAAACAAAACATATTATAACTTTGGCCGTTATATCGTGAACAATAAAGAAGTAAATGGAGGATTGAACGACTTAATTTTTTAGTTTTTCACTAAATGACCCATCAAAGTCGCTTTTGCTAAACCTTTGGAAAATTTTTAAAAAACAGTAATAATATAATTTATTTTGTGTTACAATTGGCGATTGATTTTGATATACGTGTCGTCTCTTCATATTTGAGACTATAACTTCAATGATCATCACCAACTCTGGTCCCTCCATGTTCCAGTGTGACAGCCCTGTATCCCAACAACACCACAACTCCCAGCATCGATCGATGATGACGTCACAGCCGCCTCCCTCCTCCTCCTCCACCTCCCCCTTCTCCCAGCCCCAATCCCTTCCGCACAGTCAACAGCAGCAACAGAGGCGACAGCAGCAAATAGGTGGAATGCAGGTCAGGGTTGCTTCCCGTGGTTCTTTAATTTTTTAAATGTCTTTAATTTGCTGTTTAATGCGAGTAGTGTCACTTAGCCACTTGTATTTAATTTTAATTATATAATAACATGTTTAATTTTCATATTTTACACATGCCAGTTTATGCTTAGTGTCATAATACCATAATTATATTGTTTTTGGTAAACTTTGACATTTTGATTTCCAAACGGTTTTTTGTTTTTTATTACTATTATGTAGAAATATTGCAAACTTTATAATATATCTGTATTGTCCTTTCCATGATGACATTATTCAATTGCAATATCTGACACTCATCTCGTTTATTATATTATCTTCGTTTATATTTAATAAAATATGATATGAATTTCGTAGTATTATAAAATAATTATTACATCTAAGAATTCCGTATTGTACCTAAACTGACCTTAAATGTACTTAAAATACCATAAAAAGGCTGTAAAATGCGTGGGAACAATTGACACAAACCCGATAGCAACCGGCTCTTTTGGAAGCCTATAAAGCCGGAGGAGGTCAGAAAAATTGACCCCCCCGGTTTTTAGTCTACAAAAAATACGGTTTTTAGTCTACATCTTATCATTGGTGACGTCATAATAGTTATCAGTAAGCGCAGAAATATTGATTTTGTAAAAAGTATGACGTAAGTGAATATTGAACATTTCAACTATTTCAGATATAAACAAAAGTAGCAGCACCATTTTACAAAAATATCAAACCATGAAGAATAGTTTTATTGAATTAAAATATCTTTTCTATAGAACAAGTCTGAAATTATAAATAAGATGGCAAGATTTAAAAATCAAGAAAGCCTCCTATATCATTATTGTTGATTTGAATTTAATGTTTGTGTGAATTGAAAAATTATAATTTTTAGTAATGCATTTTAAAATTCTTATTTTTAACACGATCTGCTTAAAGGTTTGAGATATCCTAATTTAGTATTTATAATGTATAAAAAGTAAATTTGATCTGTAAATTCTAGTCATTTTTATGCCCAACCTTTGTAAACTCAACGACATTATCATAGTAACATAAATGTATCTATCTTAATCTGTTCTCCTGTCATCATTCCCAGGCCTATCCGTCGGATTCCTCCTCCCCTGATTTGATCAATCAGATTCCGGATATTGTTCTCACTGGTAAGATAATATTATTATAACAATCTATATATTATTATAATATATCTATATTAAGTCAAACTGGAAGGGTTATCTGTTGGTGGGGTTCCTGGTTTCTATAGCAATGACGAATATATCAAAATGTCAGATTTCATTATAATTATTTTGAACTAATTTCTACATTGGAAATATCTACACTGAAATCTAGAATTTATGGATTTTTTAAAATTTATTATAATAATATCGACGATTTTTTTTTTAATGCTTTGCTTTTATTTTCTATTAATACATTATTTTAACCGTAATCTGACGTGCATATTACATCTTGTAATGTGGTATTGAGGATACACAATTATTTCGAAATTTTTAATGAACCAAATTAATTAATATAGTTGATAAATAATCCTGCATCAGTCATTTCTGGTGACCTCACCACAACTATGTAATTTGTTCTAAATCTTACACTTACAGTTGTTTAAGGATACAATGCCATCAGCTCCTTATTCAACATCCCGGTTTGCTATGTTACTATATTAAAACACTGGCAACGTTTTAAACTGCGCAATTTCTCGATCTCGCATTGACAGAGTCACGTAGCCAACCTACAGCTTGTCGAGTATAGCATTGCATCTATAATTCTGCCATCTGTGTGTATTAATTAATATGTTATGTTTGTCTATATTTAGTAGCATAACTCACCAAGTGTAGGGTTGCTGTAGCTAAATGACGTGTTGCTCTGACGTCACACCGCCACTGCAAGTACGTAGGTGACGTGGTGGCAGCGTTAGCAACTCGTACACTGTAGGCTGTAAGTTTATATAAATAAATATTAGATCTGTTTGGACATTTTAAAAAATTCATTCGAGACGAGAGTTTGTTTCATTTTGATGCATTTTTGTGTGTTTTAAGTATCCATGCACTACAATATCATTGCTCCATGGGCAGTGTTGTTCAGAGGTATATCGATTTTCTGTAATAAAAATATATGTTTCATTTTATATGGATACGCCTCGTTTTCTATCAGATTGCAGTTTTTAAGTGAACCAAATAAGGTCGTGTTTTATGAAGAAAATTAATACAGTAATTATTATATTTAAAATATATTTCAATTTATTTCAATTCAGTGTTTTTTTTTAATTCTCTCAATTATTTAGAGGAAAAGTGTTTGTTTACTCTTAACTTTAATTGTGTTTTATATTGTAAAAGATTTATTTCCTTCAAATATTGCAAGATATGTGTCGTGCTAGATTATCTGGTCTCCTCATTTACCCATTCTATGGAACTATGAAAATCAAATTCCATAATAATATGTAGAAATTTATAGAATTTGAAAAAGTATGTGTTGTATTTAAAAGGTTTGGAAAATTCATTAAATCCATAAATAATATTTTTTACTGCCTTATTTTATATATTTATGTTTGAAAGGTTAAAAATTTAATAAATAAAATAAATCTGTTTTTTCTTTAACATAATTTCTTTATTTTAGCGTGTGTTGGTGTTCCAATATAAAACCTACAAAAAGAACTTAGGCCACAAGCGTGGGAACCTAGTTTACAGCTCATTGTGTATATGTTAGTAGTATTCGTCTGTATAGTATAGTATACATTATAGTTAATACGTTAGCACAGCTCGGGAGGTGATTTAAGTTCACACTAGACAGTTTCATTCCATTTTGAATTCATTATAATTGATCAAATCTGTAGCAAATTTTATTTCGTCTTCTGCAATCGTGATTAATCTAGGTTGATGAGCTTAAATCTCAAACAAAGTGAAAAATAACCTCTCATTGAATAAATACACTCCAACATGGAATGGTATAGTCTTAACTGGTTCTCTTGATAATCATTGTTCCGTCATACTCACTGTCTAAATATGACGTTCATAGGTCGAATTGAACGAACGACTTGCGTGTTATTTAATCACTGATTCACGACTGTTGACTGTTGATTTGGATAATCCATAATTTAATTGCGAACATGTAGTCAGATTCTATCTATTCTATCATCGTGTATGATATTGTATTGTGATGTTATAGACTATTATAAGATTCTTCCCAACATTATTTGCTATTGATTCTTTCGTATACACTTAAATGATGATGGTATGATAATACATTATGCTGAAATAGAATACAAGTCTCGTCTAGGCTTTTATAGATATTTTCCACACCTATTGATTTGTTTTATATATTGATTATGATTATATCGTAATTTAGCCATTTTGCTTCCGTTATATTACATAAATTTCTCTAATTCTCTTTATCCGACTTTAAATTGTTCTCATGAATTTGGAAGAGTTCTATCTCTATTCTTCACGTTCTTATCACCAAAACTTCTAATAAACTAATTTTTAAAGTTCACCGCAAAGCTACTCGTTCGAACTCTTATCTTCATTTTTTCTCTTTCCACTCCCTTAATATTAAAATTAGTGTTGCGCAAGGTCTTCGTGTTTGTAGCAATGAAACTAGTTTTTTTATTCCATGGATAGAAACTGTCGTGATGCTAAATCTATTCTAAATAAAGCTCTTTCCCGCGAATATAGAAATTTAATTTATGCTCCGTTTGTTCCTGTCTTAAACTCCTTTTTTAATAAACGTTTCGTTAAATCAGGTTTTATTTTTAAATACTCTAACTCTAATACAAAATGTCCGACCAACGACGGTGTGAATTCCATTTAAAAATTGTTGCTACGTTACTACGGCCTGTGATACCGGTCGTGACGTTTCGAGACGTATTAAAGAACATATTAAAGCCGATATCGTTAAATGTAATTATAATATTTGGATTTTTGTTCATTCTTGTCATTGATTTAATATAATTCCAATCTCCAAACTACACGTGTTATGCAATCGGCCTATATTAAAGTAAATAAAAATGTCAATAACTGTTTCTTTTGTGGCTTTTCTCTGGTTCTTTGTGTCTCATGACCTCAATTCTTTGTACTTAAGCTATGTTCTTTCATTTCATTTTGTACATCTGCCTATTTGTCTACATAACTCTTTCTCTATCGCCCTGCCCTCTCTTCTGCTTTTACATTGGTCCATCAAGTGTATTCTTATTCAATTGTACTCTATAATATATCCTGTGTTTCTCCTTCAACCTATTTACAGTGAATTCCATCTTGAAAATGATCTCATGATGAGATCAAAACGTCGACTTTAATCAATTCCTTTCTTAATTAATTGTTTTGTGTGGTTTTTCTTGTAACCCTCAACTTTATTTATATCAATATTATTACAAGACTTATCTAAGCGAAGTTGAATTTACCATTCTATTTCTTATCACTATTTTCAACTTAAATCAATAAAATCGATTGAACTTCTGTATTTATTCATTCTCTCCAGATAACATTCTTACAAACGACCTCTTGCTTATAGGTAACAACTGGTTGATCTGACTATAAAAATCAATTAGTAGTGTCAAATCTTTAAAAAAGTTTTTTTTTTTTAATTTTACATGTCCTTATTGATTTACTTTTCTCTCGGGTGATAAACTTGGTGGCTATACCGTATGGTACCTGATCAATATAAATTGATGTTTAACCCTTGGCAGCCTTTGGTGGGCTTCTACCAAACCTCTACTAGGTGTTGTTTTTTGTTGGCAACAAATTTCTTAAATGCGTTTTTGAAAATCCAAAATCCTATTAATTTTATCTTTTTTGTGTATGAACATACTTAACTAGCCCAAATTGGCGTAATATATTTCTGATTCATGCATGCTTAAGTTTCAAGGCAGGTATATACATTATCAGTGCCATTATTATATTAATAATTAATTATGTTAACCCAGTTATGAAGCTCAGCTCAGGAGGACTGTGATGGTTCAACAAGATTGGGCATTACTGAACCAATCTTTCACTTTGACTATATACGAGAGAAAATTGACTTTTAATTGAAATTACTGAGTCACCCATTCATTTGATTTAGAAGCCTTTTGGTATCATTAAAATTGATGGAACCAGAAATATTGATTATATTATGTATAGCTCTATTGAAATCTACCGACATAAAATTCATTGATTTTTGTTTATTTATGTGGATCAAAATTAGCTCATTGTGGGTGATATATTAGTTAACTTTTTCGCCTAATAAGACCTCTTTTTATATTAGAACCTCGAATTTCGATACATAAACCATAACTCAACGCTGTTTTGGCATAACGTATCTCATTTTAGCTACCTTTTATTAAAGTGATTATTTAATTTGGGGGGGTTTTATTATAAGAATGTTTACAATGTATATCTATAAATGCAAGTATGAAAATAATTAAATAGTTTTCATTTTCGTACAATCACTTTTAAACTGATTACACAGAAATGTCTTAAATAAGATACGTTGGTTATGCAAAACAGCGCGCTACGAACTGACCCTAAAGATTTGGACAATAACAATAGCACCGTAAGTAAATCTTACAGGCTTCAGGGGAGACTAGAGGCAGTTGCATTAAGTGCTGGAATTATGTTGACTCGAATCACACTGTAACGCCACGGCAGAACTGAAATGGTTCACGTATTATAAAGTTGGCTTCTCAATCTGTTATTATTAAGGCGCTTATCTGGTGATCAAGTCTTCTGTGCTGCATTTCAAAATATATTATTCGCTGAAAATCCATTCTGTGATGTAGAGAAGAGAAGTGCGTCCTTTTATTTTGTAATACAATTTACTTTACATTATGTTTGTATACATCAAGCTTAAATCAATAAACTTACATCAGTCAGCTTCTATCGATCCATCCGCAGGCCCGTATTTAGAGACATGCGCACCATGCGCGCGCATGCCCCTCAGGATTTCTAAAAAAAATTATGTACGTATATTGAATTGTGAATTAATTTTGAGAAGAAGGATACACAACAAATCTATGAAACTAATCACATATCAATTTAAAGTAAGTTTATTTATTTTTATTATTTAATTGATTAATAATGTACTATAAATGTATTAGGTGTATATAATATTTATGTTAGTTAATAATAACTTATATAGGAATCTAATGATATGTTGTATACCTATGTATCTGATAAAATAAATAAAATACACACAAAAATGTTAAAATCATAAATTATAAAAAAAATCCTATCTTAATACCTCGTGTAAAGACCTCCCCATCAAAGTGTTACTATCTTAAAAGTTATATTAGAGTCTTAAGCATTCTAAGCTTTATAATGCAAAAAAATATAGTTTTGGCTGCTCGCCTCGCCATACCACAGTGGATAATGTTTCCCCTTTTATTAAGTGCGCACATGCCAATGACAAAATCCTGCATACGGGCCTGATTCAGGTATTAAAAACATTAAGTTTATATAAATAATATATATAATAATATTCTTAGTTGCTTGAATGTTGAATTACTAGTCATTAAATAGAAAATAGAACAATTTGCAAAAATAACAACAACAAATGTTTTTTTTGATTTGTCTAATTTTACATTGAATAACCCATATAATTTTCTTTTCATTTAAAAATTTTAAAAATCAGATCAGCTGTTATGGTATTATATGTTTTAAAGAGATATATTATATTATAGTCCCAGGCATCACAAATTTAATATTTATTACATAGAAAAGGGATTTATAAAAATCTTGGAAAAATCTTGGAAAAATCTTGAAAAATCTTGAAAAATCTCAGAAAACCTATTTTAAAAGAGTGTTAATATTTATAACAAAACACATTTTTTTATTTAGTGAGAAGATTCATCCAAACCTACTGAACCCTATTCTTTTCCCCACTCTGGCTATGTCACAGAACTTTATATATTACAAGGCTGCTGTCAAACTTTAAAAAAGTGTATGCACACACCATATTTCCGTAAAAAGTTATTTAGATGGCCAGTCAGAGGTAATAATTGAATAGAAATTTTAAACTGAAATTTGTATGAAATGTAAGCATTAGAAATATGTTTGAAAATCATAAGATTATAAAAACAAAAATGTAAATTTATTAAATAATTACTTGGGATGTTTCTTGCAATTTAAACAAAGTTAGACAAGCATAAATAAATAAATAAATTTAAACACATTTTTAAAAGTGCTTCAATGTTAATGAGATTTGACTTGAAGAAACTTGTTCATAATAGCATTCCCATAGTAATTTATTTTAAAAAAATTGGCCTCTAGGTTGTGGCCCAGCATAATTAATAGAATACCCCAGGCTGTTGTGTTGGCCCAGGATTATTAAAATCAAGTATCCAATTATCTGAAGAATAGTAACTAAAAATAAATATTTTACATAAGCATGTATTGTATATATATATGAGAACAGACACAGATACAGAGGTAAATTTTGTAGTTTTGACTAATCTCCTGTTTGTATATGGAGAGACAATAGGCCAAACCTCTATATCTGTAATAATTTTGAGATCTTACAAGCTTGGTTTGCAGCTAAAGGCATCTACAATTATCCCTATAAAGCCTTTTATTATACAAATAGGTATATATATTTAATATCTAAACAAGTAAAATATATTGTAATGTTTTCACAAATAGTATTTTCACTAAATGTATTTTTTATAGAGAACAAATTCATTTTTCATTAAAATTATTAAAAAAATTATTTTAAAAAGTGCTACTAGAGTAACACCACTAAATCCATGCCTGGAGAATATGTAAGGTTAGGGAGATAATCAGTTATAGTGAGATAGTCAGTTAGTGCAGTTAGCCAAATAGCCCACATTGGGTGATAATAATGCTTGAGAAGATTGCCAACCACTTTCTTGTTGAATGTGAATGCACTTCAGTATATGTAGGTATGAACAACTTTAATTTATAGAAAAAGACTAACTTAATGGGTGACACCTCTTAATAATAAATGATTAAATGTTAATGTATTTATTATAAATAGAAAGAACAAATAGTTAATTTCTTTGTATAGACCATCCCTAGCTTTAAGAATAAATCACAAATAAAAAATGGTATTATTAGCAAAATTGTAATGTTCATAAAATGTGATGACAACAAATTTGGAGCTCAACATCATAAATTGAACTTAATAAAACTATGCAGTATAAGTATATATAGTAAAAACATAGGTGTAAAAATATAACATAATAGGTATCATTTCCTAAAAGGCAATGTATGCAAATGCATACTCTGCATCTACCTAGCCATAAGCTTGTATTATATAAATATTTATATACTTATCAATATTTATTAGATACTATGTTATTATTTAGTATAATACATTTTTGAGGCAATGAATAATATAATTCACTTAATATAGTGTAAAAATATTTTAAATAAAAAAGTACTTGTATAATACCTGTAAATTCCTTAATCTTTAGCTTATACTATTATCAGCCAATTAAAATCAGTAAATATTTATCAATGAATCTGCTTTCCAATATAGCTAATAATATGTTATGTATCATTTATACAGTGCTTATGTAATTAAGAAATTTGTTAAGTGCAAGACAGCTAACTTAAATAATTTTATATAAATCAATTTTAAAATCAATTTTTAGAAAAGCATTCAAGATACCTATTATTATCACAGCATTAAATAATATCTTGAACAATAGGATGACTGTCAGGAAAAGGTTAATGTTATATATTTATTAATAATGTAATATAATAATTATCCAAAATTAATTTATAATTAATAGGTTTATATGTTATTATTATTTAATTTATATAATACTATTATATAAATCTATTAATATTAAATGCAGTTTAATATAATAATAATATATATTAATTTATTTAAAATATATAAAAGTATCATCAATATTATATAGTTTTTTTTTTTTAATTAACTTAATCATAGTAAGCATATAAATAATTATTAAAAGTAAGTTAAAAAACTATATTTAGCATAATTAATAAAGAATACTAATTAAATATTTATATTTTATATATAATTATCAGAATAATTATAATAAAATTCCAGGACTTTTCCAGGATTTCCAGGAAAAATTATTCAAAATTTCAGGATCCTTTTTTTGTAAATATTTTTTCAAATAAAAAACTCACCCTTTATAGCCAGTGCATCTGTACATTTTTAATAAGAATGAAAGCCTGTTATACATTAAAACAACAATATATTTTTATATAAACATTATTAATCTATGAGTCATGACTATAATACTATTATAAAAATTTAATAATAATAGTATAGTATTTATATTAGTAATTCAATTTAAATTTAATAAAGTTAAATATGTATATTATATAAATTTATTGAATTTATTACAAATTATGCAAATATAATTTAAAGTACCTCTAATCTTCATATTAGTTGTGTACAGCAAATTTTTTTTCAAGAATATTGGCATGCCAAAGATAAAAATGTTATACCAATTTTTCACGCCTCATGCACACCTTATATTTTAAAAAATGACGATTTTTCACACCTCATGCACACCTACTATTAATTTTGGATATAATGTTAAATATTTGATCATCAATAGCCTATCATTAGAGGATTATATCTTATCTTATCATACATGCCTACCTTTTCTATATTCTATATTCACTATTTGTTTATTCTATT